>JALGBA010002281.1:0-199002 GCA_023970755.1 Azemiops feae | reverse complement strand
GACTTGTGGACTTCAACTCCCAGAATTCCTCAGCCGGCGTGAGGGAACTATGACCCTTTGATGACTTGTGGACTTCAACTCCCAGAATTCCTCAGCCAGGCACGCGTGAGGAATTCTGGGAGTTGAAGTCCACAAGTCCTAAAAGGGCCACGTTTGAAGACCCCTGTTCTAGGTCGTTGTTTCTCAGTTCCCGGAATTCCCCAGCTAGCCACGCTGGCTGGGAAGTCCACGTATCTTCAGGTTGCTGAGGTTGAGAAGTTTCTGCTTCAGAAGTTGTCATACAAGGTGGGGATCCCACAGGTGCTTTTTTCACGAGGCAACTGGACTTTCTTGTTTTCTCTCTGAAGACGTTTCGCTTCTCCTCCAAGAAGCTTCTTCAGCTCTGACTGGATGGTGGGGAAGGGAGCTGAAGAAGCTTCTTGGAGGAGAAGTGAAACGTCTTCAGAGAGAAAAAAGGAAGTGAAAAAGCACCTTTGGGACAACTGTGACCTGGATGACTGAGAACCTCCACAGACATACTAGCTGGGGAATTCTGGGAGTTGAAGTCCATACATCTTCTGATCGCCATGGTTGAGAAGCTTCTTGTTGAGAAGCTGTCTTACTGGGGGGGGGGAGGGAGGAGTTGATGTCTCTTTTTATCTCTTGGATTTAATTTGCATCTTCTTGGCTTTGTCTTCTTCCAGACTGGCCCAGTTGACCTTTAAGAGAAATTGTACTGTGTCAACCATCTTATCAAGGAGAGATCCAATCTATTTCCAATTGTCTGCGAGACATGAGCTCCCCATAACACTTGATCTCTGGATGCCACCATTCCGAGTTTCTTCAGCACTAGAAGCACGGTTATCAAGCTTGATCTCTGGATGCCACCATTTTAAGCATTCAGCACTAGAAGCATGGTTATTGTAGTCCGACCATCTCTAGAAAGTTGCACGCTTCCAGCTGCAATCTAGATTCCATTCAAAATGTCTTTAAGGGGTCTCCCCGAAAGGAAGAAGTGTAGAAACATGAACATTTCTAGAGAAACGAAACCCACAGAAGTCTGGAGATGCCTCCAGAAGATCCCATTTCAGTTAGAACATAGAATAATATGGTTGGAATGGACCTTGGAGGTCTTCTAGCAGATGTTTTTTCATGGTGTCCTCTTTGGCCTTTCAGCCTAGACTCACCACCATTTGCTTGATTTGCTGGGGGGGGGGGGTTGAGACTCTTTGATTTCTCTTGAGTCTGGGGGCTTTCTCGCACTTGTCGCCCACTCCCCTCAGCATAAGAAAGAATCTTAGGAAGAAGACTTCCTTCAGGGCTCCTCTCGTCCAGCAGGTAATGAATGAGAGGCGACATGATCCCCATGCCGGGTAGACGTTTGCTGTTTTCCTCAGATAAGGAGGAAGGATCCCTTCTTTTAGCTGAGCCCCAAAATTCTCCACTGTTCCTCCTGCTTCCCCTTTGGCATCCCAAGTCCCTAAACTGCAAGGGCTAGTGTGGGAATTGAGGTCAGGATCCTGGCCATTGCCTTCCCGTTCCAAGACATCAATGGACCTCTTAAAAGTTGACCTCGTCTTTTGTAACGTGATCTCCTGTCTCCCCTTTTACCCAGGTACCTTAAAGTGGAGTACTTCAGACTGCAGATTGGGGCAACCCAGCGCTCCAAACCTGGGCCTGATGCCCAGAACCGCGTCATCAAGAGACTGGTGAACCACGCTCGCTATGACCATGACAAGCACTTGAATAACATTGCCTTGGTAGAACTGGACAAACCCGTAATTTGCAACGATTATGTCCAGCCCGCCTGCTTGCCGGAGGGGGACCTGGACGTAGACTCACTCACCCACTGCTATATCTGTGGCTGGGGCATCACGATCACGGAGAGTGAGAGCCCCCAAAATTAAATAAATCAATAATAATAATCCCCACCCCACCCCCATCCTTATCCTCATGAAAATTGGGGCTCTAGGCACCCTCTGGGTTCAGTTCCCCCAACACATCATCAAGTTTGGAGAAAAGTCTGAGAGACACCCGACCGTTGGTCGGGAGATCTTGAAGGCATCACACTATAGTTTTAGGAAGTACAAAAACAATGTGGTGCTGTGGGTCCTAGGCTGGGCACAGGAATATCGGAAGGGAAGCAGGGACAGGAAAAATGGGTCCTCTGCATCCCTTAAGGAAACTCCTCTCTGATAGCATCCTTGGTCTATTCCAGGGGTAGGCAACCTTGGCTCTTTTGTGACTCGTGGACTTCAACTCCCAGAATTCCTGAGCCAGCCACGCTGAGGGGAAAGGGAGAGGTTTCCAAGCTGAGCCATGCTGGCTCAGGAATTCTGGGAGTTGAAGTCCACCAGTCATAAAAGGGCCAAGGTTGCCTACCCCTGGGCTAGTGAGTGCAGGAAGGAGAACATTGTCCTACAGTTGACCCAGAGTTTGGCCACTCCTGTCCTCAGGAACCTTTGCTTGCATCTCCTTAAAGATATGCCTTTGTTCATATCTTTATATCAGGTTCAGTGATTGGCGGGAGCTGAACTGGAGAGCCGGGTGAGCCAAAAATAATATTTTAAAGAAATGCTTCTCTTGTATAGAGATGTGATGAGATGAGCTTGATGTTTCAATGTATTCTTTTGAAGGACAGGACGAGACACTACGTCCCTCTGGCTGCACTCCCAAGTTGTCCAAACAGTTTTAAAAGTTAGTGGTGCCATTCACAACCACGTTCTAAACTTAGAAATAGAATCCTAAGTCTGGGAGGGACGGTCTTCTAGTCCAACCCCCTACTCAAGGCAGGAGCCTTATACCATCCCTGTCAAATGGTTGTGCAGGGTAACTTGGTTAATTTAAACTGGGGAGAGGGTTGGGGAGGGATGTTAGTTTATTGCATGAATCCAACCTTGTCAGTTTAGGATTCGGTGCATAGTGTGAAGCCAGTAAGTGACTTAATTCAATAACAAGGTCAACGGCATTATGGGAACTTAATCACAATTCAAACAGAGGGACTTTCCATAGTGGATCTCTGATATCCAGGCTTTCGGTTTGCACCTGAAGCCTGGGGTCAAGAGGTCTGTGGAGGCCAGTCTCTGGTCAGGAACTGGATACTGGTGGGGTGATACAACCTTCTCTTCTGCTCACAGAGGGAGCCCAATATTCGGACATCCTACAAGAGGCCGAAGTGTCGCTGGTGGCCAGAAGTGAGTGCAACAGCTCTGAACAGTATTCGATGCTCATAAGAGAGGAACACCTGTGTGCCATGTCTGACGATCCCAAGAAGGGCAGCTGCCGGGTACGTGTGCCAAGGGCAGAGGCCTCTTTCCCTCGGATCTGCTCTTCAGGCTCACTCTCCTTCTCCAGGATTTGAGAGGTGCCAGAGAGAGAGAAACACAGGTAGTCCTCCTTTAAGGACTACTTGCTCAGCAATCACTAGAAGTTACAACGGTGCTGAGCGAGGACACTTTTCCAAAGATGCTTTTTCCAAAAGGCAGGTAGACCTGGGTTTTTTGTTTGAAAAAATGTCACTTCTCGTCTAAGAAGCTTCTTCAGTTCTAACTTCAGTTCTTAGTTCTTCACCTGGAACTGAAGAAGCTTCTTGGATGAGAAGCAAAACATTTTCAAACAAAAAGCAAGAAAGTCCTGTTGCCTTTTGGAAAAAAAGCATCTCTGGGACAACCATGACCTGGATGATTGAGAATTTCCATAGACAGAAGTCCCCAACCTTTTGGGCACCAGGGACCAGTTCCCTGGAGAAACATTTTTCTGTGGACCGCAGACTGCGTGGTTTTGTGTGCTGCCTGCATCCCATGGATGGGGCTTTGCTTGTTTGTGCAGACCGGTTGCTGGCATGCTGTGGCCCGGAACTGGTCCATGGACCAGGGGGTGGGGACCCCTGCCATAGACAGCAAGGGGATTTATGACTGGTCCTCATGGCTGCGGCCATCAAAGCATCCCTGGGATCGTGTGCTTGGCAACTGACTCCCAGCTGCAGCATCCCATGGTCATGTGACCACTATTTGCAAACTTCACTGCTGACTTCTGACAACAAAGTCAAGGAGGAAGCTGGCAGGAGGCCAGAAATGGGGATCCCAGCAAAGCAGTCAGTTTAGCCATCTCTGCTGACTCCATCAGCTTTGGCAGCCATTCATCCATTGCGGGATTACTAAGGATTTATAAAGGGGCATAAAAGTGATTGCTGAGTCTTCTGCCGTTGCACGCCCGTGGGTGAAGTGATGCTGCGCCACCTGTTTAGGTCTCCTCTCCCTCTCCCTCTTCCTGCAGGGTGACGGCGGTGGACCCCTGATGTGCAGGACGCCCCACACCGAGCGCTACTGGCTGATCGGCCTGAACAGCTGGGGCACCGGCTGCTCCAGTGGCAAAGTCCCTGGAGTTTTCACTTCCACCCAGTCCTTCCTCACCTGGATCAGGGACATCCTGGCGAACCCCCCCGCCTCTGGCCTCTCTCCTCCCTTCAGACCAACCACGCCCCGAACCCCCCCACCTCCACCCCCAAGCCGGTTCACGGGAGTGTATTATCTCGACCCCATTTACAAAAAGGTCAACGGGATGCTAGTTGGGTACTTCCCAGAGGCCAACACGTATAGCCTTCCGACGCGCAAGTGGAGACCGCCCGTGAAACGCACCACCTGGCCTTGGTACACGGGACCCCCGAGGACATTCTCCCCTTTCACCTTCCCTCAGATCACAGCACGGTGGCCAACTCCCACCACGGCCTTCCTAGGCTGGGGCAAGGGACCCAGCATAATTTATAGGCTGCCCCGGAGAAGGTACACAGCTGTTCCGCACACCACGTATTTTCGCTGGCCTCAGCCTCAATACTGGAACAGGCGCCCTCTTTAAGGAAACCGGGGACTTCCATCCCATCGTGGCCCAGATAAAGCATCCATGACCAGGCTCTTTCTGGGGTAGTCCCTACCACCCAGCTCCTGAACCCTTGACAACCTGCGTCGTACTTTTCATTTGCCCCATATTTTTTTATCATTTATCAGATTTCTGTAGCCACTTTTATAAACATATCATTTGAAACAGAGTTGGCCCCTAGCTCCTGGCCCCAAGCTCCACACGCCCGCTAAATTTCGGACAGCTTAGCAACACGGCTGCCGACCTTCTTCCTGAGCCCACCAGAGAAGCTTCTAAGGAAACCTTATTTCAGACCAGGGTGCAGACGGCCGGTTCCAGGGACCAGGAGCCAATGTCCTGGCAGACAGCCTGAAGTCCATTTCTGGAAGGAGAAGAGCTTCATCAGAGCCCCCACGGCTTCACACCGTCACCTTGCTCGGCTGAACCCCAATGAATTCTGGCAGCTGTTCTCCTGTAGAAACACACCCCAAATAAAATGTTTCCTTCCAGAAATGTGTCTTATTTATTTCATGGAACACTAAGACGTTTCACCAGGCACGAGCAATATCTACCGTTGTGCAGCTGGGATTGAAGAGTAGTTGTCCACCAGGCCCAGAGAGTGGAGATAGCTACTGAGAAAGAAAATCAGAAGAATATTTGCATAAGGTGATTTTTTGGGGCAGAAGAGCTTAATTTTTAAAAATGGTGTTAACAGAAGGGCCAGTTATGAATACTGTTTAAAGTTTGGAGAAATGCCAGCCACAGCCCTGTTTTCCTAGGGCAGGGGTAGGCAACCTTGGCTCTTTTATGACTCCTGGACTTCAACTCCCAGAATTCCCACTTCTGGCCTAGAGTTGCCCACCCTTGCTCTAGGCCAGGGCTAGGCAACCTTGGCTCTTTTATGACTGATGGACTTCAACTCCCACAATTCCTGAGCCAGCCTGGCTCAGCTTGGAAACCTCTCCCTTTCCCCTCAGCATGGCTGGCTCAGGAATTCTGGGAGTTGAAGTCCACGAGTCATAAAAGAGCCAAGGTTGCCTAACCCTGGTGTAGTGTCTCCTCAGGAGACATTCAGGACACCTGGGACAGTTTCATGGCAGCCACGCTAGAAGCAGTTAGGTGGTTTTCTTCCTTGGGTATCGAATTATAACCTCTATCCCACTATAATATAATCGCTATATTATGGTGATTTTAATAATAACAGAATAATAGAGGTCTTCTATCTAACCCCCTGCTCAAGCAGGAGACCCTATGCCATTTTGGACAAATGGCTGTCCAGTCTCTTCTTAAAAGTCTCCAGAGAACCCACAACTTCTGAAGGGAAGCCGTTCCACTGGTTGATTCTCCTCACTGTCAGGAAATTTCTCCTTAGTTCTAGGTTGCTTCTCTCCCTGATTGCTTTCCATTATGTCCATTAGTTTTATTATGGTTTTATCTTAATTTATTATTTTAACTCCTATATTACATTGTCCACATTATATATATATACAGTATATATATATATTATATATATATTTGCTGATACTTTATTTAAAGTAAATTTGTTTGTCAGTGATTGCATGACCTCTTTAGATGCTTAAACAAAAAAAATAAACATCCTTTCTCAGTAAACAAGGACATACATTCAATTTCGCAGCTACTAAAATTGTTGGCTGGGCAGGTACAAAAATAGCCAGGAAAGTGATTGAAGCCTGGGAAACGGTTCCCTTGTCAGTCAACAGGGATGCTGATTTACCACCAGCTTATCAAGTACTTAGAAGCCGAGAGCTTGGCAGCACGAAACAGCCAATCAGTGGCCATCAACACACCAATCAACCAATAGGAGGGCACTACATAAATATGACTCATAGGATAGCCCAAAGCACATATTCCGGTAGAGAGAAGTTCCCATAGGATGGGTTCCAGCTCAGGTCCAAAAGCCCGGAAGAGTCAACCTCTTGTCCTGTTGGTTGATCCAGATTGGATCCTGTAATATTATCCTGGGACACACATATTTGCCTTCGTTCATCCCTCCACCTTTTCTGTCCTGCTGTCCCTGGGCTCAGGAAGGCCCCCAGACGGACGACCAGGAATGATGGGTGCTTCTCAGGAGGACCTCTCAAAATGCAGACCAGATCCCGGCTAGCCACTCCTCCAATGACGCGGCTTAGTCTCCATCATCATCTGGGCCAGATGTGCCAAGGCATTTGGAAGGGGACAAACGCTGCTTGGAGCTGGCGCATTCTGTATGAGGTCATACTGCCTGGGTGCTGATTGGCTACAACCGGGCTCCGTGCACTTGTGACATCACGGCCGCTGGGAGAATGAGGGAATCAGAGGAGCATCTGGAGCCATCAGGAGGATGAGATGCATTCTCCTTCCACTCCAGATCCTGGCTTCTGTCTGGCCCACTCACACCATAGTTGATACTTGCGAGTAAGTAAGTGAGAAGAAGGAAAAAGGATGGGCCCGATCCAGAAAGGGTTCCAAGAGGCAACCCTTGGAAGGAGGCTTCCACGGAGACTATGTGCTCAGGAGGGCATGTGGGTGAGGGGCCAAGCACCATCTTGGCTAGCATGGTTAGGATTATAGAGCTGTGTGGTGGCGCAGTGGTTAGAATGCAGGACTGCAGGCTAATTCTGCTGGCTGCCCACTGCCAGCAGTTCAGCAGTTCGATCCTGACCGGCTCAAGGTTGACTCAACCTTCCATCCTTCCAAGGTTGGTAAAATGAGGACCCAGATTGTTGGGGGCAAAAGGCTGACTCTGTAAACCGCTTAGAGAGGGGCTGTAAAGCCCTGTGAAGCGGTATATAAGTTTACGTGCTATTGCTATTAGCTGCAGAGAGGGGGCACATGGGCTGACGGTCACCATCCAGCTGCTAGTCAGGAATCAATGCTTGTTTCTCCCTCCAGTGTTTGCGGAAGACACCCCTTAGTGCCAGGACATGGCCGAAGTGAGCAGGTGGTGGGCGGAGCCGATGCCCAGCCTGGGGCGTGGCCTTGGGTGGTCAGCTTGCAGCTCCCCACGATAACAGGACACAAGCACAGCTGCGGAGGCTCCCTTGTTTCTGGCCGGTGGGTTCTCACTGCGGCCCACTGCTTCTTGAACAAAAGGTGAGGCCGTCCCACTTGGTGGCAGCAAGCATGGTGACAGGGTAGCCGTCTTCTAATGTTTGAGGGGCTGCCACAGAGAAGGGGGGGGCAACCGACAAAGACGGGACGGGAGGGAACCAGATACCCCCAGTGAAGAGGTGGGATCTTATCTCGGTCCATTAACCACCTCCGGAATGACAGGTCCCTGTTGGGGCCCTACGCCAGTTGGCAGAGCCGGGTCTTCAGGCCTTTTCGGAAAGCCAAAACGGTGGGTGTGGATCTTACCTTGGGGGACACCTTAAGAGACAGTGATCGGCTCAAAATCACCCCATTCGATTTCATGGCTAAGGCGGGACTAGAACTCATAGTCCCCTGGTGATTGGCCTAAAGTCCCCCAACTGCTTTTCATGCCTTACACTTTAGGCACTAAAGTTCTCAGCCTCCTGGTGATTGGCCCAAAGTCACCTAGCCAGCTGGTGGGATTCAGCCAGTTCGCACCACTTCGGCAGAACCGGTAGCTAATGGACCACACAGAGAACCGGTTGTTCACATATTTGAATCCCACCACTGGCCAAAGCTGTTGGTTGTCTATGGAGATTCTCAGTCATCCAGGTCCTGTTTGTCCCAAAGGTGCTTTTGCAAAAGGCAACTGGACTTCCTTGTTTTTCCTTGAAGACGCTTCTCGTCCAAGACGCTTCTTCAGTTCTGACTGAATGATGGAGGATGGAAGGATTTATATTCCTTGCGGTCCTCTTGCAGTCACCAAGGGGATCCCACACTCATTTGCACTATTCAGGTGATGCTGAGGGCACCGATAAACCTCCGAGTGGCCTCAACGGCTCTCAGAGAGAGTACTATCAACCAGATGACTACCACAAGGAATTCTCCACCATTCAGTCAGAACTGAAGAAGCTTCTTGGATGAGAAGCGAAACATCTTCAGGGAAAAACAAGGAAGTCCAGTTGCCTTTCGGAAAAGTGCCTTCGGGTCACGGCTGCTGGCGTGGTGGAAAGGGCTGACCCACCGTCTCTCCCGCCAGGGACCTTCCGCACTGGCGTGCAGTGATTGGCGCATGGAAGCTTTCTTCGCTGGGCTCCGAGGTCCATGTGCGCTACATCAAGCGAATAGTGATCCACGAGGACTACCAGAGGACCACGGAGACCAGCGACATTGCTCTGATGGAGCTGGACAAGCCTGTGAAGTGCAGCGACTACATCCAGCCGGCTTGCTTGCCTGACATGACCGTCACCGTCTCTCTCCTAAACCACTGCTACATCAGCGGCTGGGGCATCCTAGGAAAAACGGGTGAGATCCCAAGGCCGCCCTCTGCACCCCCAGGGCCCGGCCACCCTCCCCCCCCGTGCCTCAGGAGCCCAACCTGGAACTCCTCTAGAAGTTTGAGAGGGAGTGTTGTCTAAACCCACAACGTGGCTGCCATGGGAGGCTTCCCGGGTGCCTAAATAGCTGACAGTGAGCGCGGACAGAAGGCACCCCTCCTCACACCCAGACATGCTTCCTTGCTCCCCAGGTGCTGCGGGCCTAGTAGATCTTTGTGGAGCAAAAATGCATTCCTGAAAATAAGTGTAATGCAATTTATTTATTTGCAGTTTGCCAGCTTCTTCTGCATCATCATAACTGTCACCAGCACCACCATCATTTAATGCTTGGAAGCACTCTGAGTTCTGCCAGTCCTGCTTCTTCTCTTCTCTTCTCTTCTCTTCTCTTCTCTTCTCTTCTCTTCTCTTCTCTTCTCTTCTCTTCTCTTCTCTTCTCTTCTCTTCTCTTCTCTTCTCTTCTCTTCTCTTCCCTCCTTCCCCTCCATCTTCCCCCCCTCTGTTTCCTCTCCCCATTTCCCCTTCTCCCCCTCCCTCCTCTCCCTCCCCCTGCCTCCCCCTCCTCTCTTCTACCTTCCTCCTCGCCTCCTCCTCCCCCTTCCGCCCCTACTTCCTCCCCTTCTGCCACTCCTCTTCCTCTCCTCATTCTTACTCCATTTCCTTTCGTCTCCTATCTTCCCCCCCTTTCAGGGCTACTAGGACAGGCCTGGGGACGCTGGTCTAAAACCTCCCAGAGGACACGCCAAGGCCCTGCTGCCTACACCCAGAAGGCCCTGGCCTCGAGAGCACCAAAAGCCCCCTGGGAGGCAGGGGAAAAGGGGGCCCTGTGCGTCTCCTAAGAGCTGCCTTTCCTTTCAGCAGCCAGGGGAGGTGTCTTCCACACCATGCACGAAGTGTGGGCAACCGCTTCCTGTGGCCCAGTGCAACAGCAGCAGCTGGTACAACGGGGCCATTGAGGAAACACACACTCTGCGCAGGTTACGAGAAGGAGGAGCTGATATCTGCCAGGTAAACCCCCCTTGTGGGAGACCCATTGCTGGACCTTGAAATCCAACGCCCCATCCGCTAGGCACGGTGGTGCCCCAAACGAGCCTCAGGGAGGGCGTTGTACCCCCTTCCATGACACTGCCCGTCTGGCGAGGTTCAAGTCCTGGAAGCTGGGAGTTACCCCAATTTCGAACTCCAATAGGGGCACAGGTTGAAGAAGCACAAGGTCCTCCGGAAAGCAGGACGCAACCACGATCGACATATCGACGGAGATGCTCCGTCATTCGGGTCATGGTTGTCCAAAGGTTGCTTTTTCCCCAGAAGGCAACTGGACCTTTCTGGGTTATTGTTCCTGAAAATGTTCGCTTCTCTCCAAGATCTTCTCCAGTTCTGGAGAAGGTCTTCAGTTCTTCGAACTGAAGAAGCTTCTGGATGAGAAAGCGAAACATTTTCAAGGAAAGGAACCCTGCCCCCCCCCCCCAAGAAAGTCCGGTTGCTGTTTGAAAAGCCCTGCTGGAAGCTTTTAAAAAGAGACTGGACAGCCACTTGTCTGGAATGGTATAGGGTCTCCTGCTTGAGCAGGGGGTTGGACTAGAAGACCTCCAAGGTCCCTCCCAATTCTGATATTCTGTTATTCTCAACTAACGGTCAACACCTGCTAGGAGTTAGATAACAATCAATGGAATTCAAGGGTGGTTGCACTCCATCCATTTGTGCCTATGTAGGGATTCTAGGCTGATCCCTCTTTTAACACCACCCCCAGCTTCTGCCACTCCTTCCCCTACATTCTCCTTCTGCATATACCTGTGTGCATTTCCCTATTTTTCCCCATATATTTTATTGATTTTTTAAAAACATAAATCATTTAATAGTTGGTAAACAGTGTGTTTGCTGGGTTTACATTTGTAAAGAAAAATCATTAACAATTGGTTTCTATAATCCATAATCCACATAGTACATTTAGTTGATTTCCCCTTTTCCCCAAAATGTCTTCATTGCAAACCTTGAAATAATACATTTCTTATTATTTTGATAAATAACAGTTACATATATGATTTTTCCCCAATATTCCTAGAAATAATGATCGCATCAATATAATATTTCTTTTCTATCTAGTCATTCTGGTTGCCTCATCTTATATCCTGTTACAGTCCTTATTTAGATTTGTTTCTCCCATAAAATTCAAAGTATTCTTGCTGGTTAAGATTTTCTCAACAGTTAATTACATTTAAAGATTTAAATCCATTTTTCCCATATAAACCATCTCAACACTTTTACATTTCTTAAAGAATAGGTAAAAACAGGAAAGAAAAGGAAAAGAGAGCAAGAGTAAAGAAACATAAAAAGTAAAATACTACTTAAAATATATATTCCTCCTAAGCTAATATATATTCATTCCCAAAATTTCTTATTCTTTTCCCTATTTTTTTTAATGCACCTTGCATGTTTTTTTTTATGCACCTTGCATGTTGTGTCCTCTTTCTCTTAATTTACACATCTAATAAGGGATTTTTTTTTTTGCATAGGCATCCTGGTTTCCCTTTTTAAAACTGGAAACTGCAAAGGAAAATTTAGAGAGATCCGAATGTCAGCATGTAGCCCTGTTCCACCTTGTCTGTCGTTTCTGGAGTATAAGCTAGATAAATTGATATTCAGCTGTGAACTGGTGAGGCAGGAACCAGCAATTCTCAGGCTAGGCCAGAGGTAGGCAACCTCGGCCCTTTTATGACTCATGGACTTCAACTCCCAGAATTCCTGAGCCAGCCATGCTGAGGGGAAAGAGAGAGGTTTCCAAGCTGAGCCATGCTGGCTCAGGAATTCTGGGAGTTGAAGTCCACGAGTCATAAAAGAGCCAAGGTTGCCTACCCCTGGGCTAGGTAGTATCATTATGTCCACTGTGATGGGCAGGCTAAGGGGAGAGGCACACATCCCCACTTTGCGGATGATCTTGCAGACCCTTCCCAAATTTGGTGCTTCGGAATCAGCCGTCGGCTCTTTCTCCCTTCCTTCAGCACCAGGAGAGTTTCCACATTCAGGGAGCTCTTGATTTATGACCACAGCAGAGCCCCGAATTTATGTTGTACAGCGAGAGTTTTCTTAAGCGAGTTTTGCCCCATTTTGCAACCTTCCTAGCCACAGTTGCTAAGTGAATCGCTGCAGTTGTTAAGTTAGTCGGTTGTTAAGTGAATCTGGCTTCCCTGTTGACTTTCCTTGTAGCAAAAGGGGATCACGTGACCCCCGGACACTGCGACCGTCATAAATATGAATCAGCTGCCAAGCGTCTGAATTTTGATCACGTGACCATGGGGAGGCTGCTGCGGTCGTGTGAAAAACGGTCCTAAGTCGCCTTTTTCAGTGCCGTTGTAACTTTGAACGGCCACGAAGGGAACTGTTGTAAGTCAAGGATTACTTGTATTATGAGCTACCTCTTTCACGTCCATCCAAAGGCTGCACCTTTCATCCTCTTGAGGCCCAGGGAGACGGTGACCATCAGGCTCCCCCTATGCTTCCTCCTTCGATTGTATCCTGCCGACCATCACCCCTCCTTCTCCCTGTGTTTTTGTTCCAGGGAGACAGTGGCGGCCCCCTCATGTGCCAGGAAGACAGCTCTCAACCGTTCTGGATCATTGGAATCACCAGCTGGGGCCAGGGCTGTGGGAAAGCACACAAGCCGGGGGTCTACACTGACACCCAACACTTCTACCCGTGGATAAAGCAGTTGGCGGGCCCGATGCCTCAGCCCCCACCCACGCCCATGCCTATCCCCACCATCAAGGTTCCACCCGAGAGTGAGTCGACTCCTCATCCCACCTCTTCCCCAATCAGTTCCCCTTCAACTCCCGAAGCCACCAAAACCCCAGCTGGACCCCCAACTCTATTGCACACCACTTCCCAAAAAAAGCCTTTAGTTTTTTTCTGGCCTCCAACCACTGCACAGCCTCTACCTCAGCCTAAAACTCAACCTATGTCCCAGTCCACCTCTGGAATCCCCTCTAAGCCCACAACCCAACTTCATGCTAAATCTCCGAACACATTAGAAATTGAAGTCCTATTTCAACTCCCCCGGGCTCCATCCTCACCTCATGCTAAGCCTTCATCTTCTTCTCCAACTCACACAATATCCCAAGTGCTGTCACCTTCATCTTCCCCTCATGCCAAAGTCCTGCCTGAATCCACAATCCAACCCAAGACCACTCCTCTGCTTGAAATTGAAATCGTATCTGAGCCAGTATCCAAGACTCCACCTCAGCCTCCATCTCCATCAAAGGCGAAAGTCACTTCTCTACTTGCATCTATAATTCAATCTGCACTGCAAACCTCACCTCAGCCTTCATCTCCAACGTCACCCAAGACTGAAATCTCAAGTTGGACAACATCCCAGGTCCTGCCACCTTCGTCTTCCCCTCATGCCAAAGTCCTACCTGAATCCACAGCTCAATTTGAGGCCTCTCCTCTGCTTGAAATTGAAATCGTATCTGAGCCAGTATCCAAGACTCCACCTCAGCCTCCATCTCCATCAAAGGCGAAAGTCACTTCTCTACTTGCATCTATAATTCAATCTGCTCTCCAAACTTCACCCCAACCTTCATCTCCAACTTCACCCAAGACTGAAATCTCAAGTCAGACAACATCCCAGGTCCTGTCACCAAGTCAGACAACATCCCAGGTCCTGTCACCAAGTCAGACAACATCCCAGGTCCTGTCACCAAGTCAGACAACATCCCAGGTCCTGTCACCAAGTCAGACAACATCCCAGGTCCTGTCACCAAGTCAGACAACATCCCAGGTCCTGTCACCTTCATCTTCCCCTCATGCCAAAGTCCTGCCTGAATCCACAGCTCAACCCAACACCATTCCTCTGCTTGAAATCGAAATCGTATCTGAGCCGGTATCCAAGTCTCCACCTCAGCCTCCATCTCCATTGAAGACTGAAGGCACATCTCCACTTGCATCTGTAACTCCACTTGCATCTGTAACTCAATCTGCTCTCCAAACCTCACCTGAACACAAAACCCAACCTCTTCCCAAGCCTGAAATTCCAACAGAGGTTGGCTCCACATCTCAAACTGAATCCCAACCTTCTCCTGAAACAAAACCAGAACATGAAGCTTCCCATCAGTCTACAACTACACCTCAGCCTACATCTGTAGCTCCACCTCAACCATCTCCTCAAACTGAATCAGAACTTGAAGCTGCAACTCAGCCTGTGACTATAATTCAATCTACATCAGAAGCCCCAACTGAATCTGAGACCCAACCTTCTCCTCAAACCACATCTGAAGCAGAATCTGAAACCACAGCTCATGTGGTCATCGTACCTCAATCTACATCAGAAGCCCCAACTCAGTCTGAGACCCAATCTTCTCCTCAAACCACGTCTGATGAACCAGAATCTGAAACACCAGCTCAGGTGGTCATCGTATTTCATACATCAGAAGCCCCAACTCAGTCTGAGCCCCAAATTTCCCTTCAAACAGAACCAAAAATGGAAGCTGAAGTTCCCCTTGAATCCACAACACTCCATCCGCCACCTGCGACTTCACCACCCACATCTCAACCCTCACCAGAAACTACGTCTCAACCCGAAACCTCAAGCCAACCTCACCCCCCCCAGACCCCATCCCAGCTTAACAAGGGACAGGAAGTCCTGCCCCTCATTGAAATTTCCCACACGGACAGCACCGTGTTTAGGTTCTTGAGGGTGATCCGGAAGTTCTTGCACATCATTAAGAAGGAGAAAAAGGCCGTGTGGTTGTGGCCCGATTTGTCGAACCTGAAACTCATCAAGGACGTGGATCTGGCTTCTGTCGAGGAGGCGTTGGAGAGCCCAGCTGAGGATGACGAGTCCTGGTGAACTGGAAGGAGACCCAGCATGCCTTTGGCCCACAGGTGTGCCACCAAAGTTGTGAACTCTCGGCAATGCTAGCGACATCCTTCGGGCAGCTGTGGCAGCACACTTATCGAAACCGGAAAGTTTTGTTCAGGGCTCTGCTAATCTCACGTGCGCTGCGTCTGTGGGGCGATTTTACGCAGCTCAGGATGGTGAGCTGAGCTTCATCCACGCCTGCTGCTTCTGAAGCAGGAGTGTGGTGACCACAGGCAGGGCAAGACCTGCAGGCTGCACGAAAATGGATGCCCCAAGGCCCCTGCGTTTAATCTTTCCCTGGGACCTCAGCACCGTCTGGAGAAGGCAAGGTATTGGGTTGCGTAAATATTTTGTTGTGCATACAAGCAACCCTCAACGTGAAGATCAGCTTCTACAAAGGCTAAGAATCGGAATCTATATACATGTAAGTTTAAATCCTGTTTTCCCCCCCCCCAGCTTTTCTTTATGACAGATGTTTGGCAATGTGTTTCTTATTGTTTACAAAATGTAAATATCAAATGTGTTTACAAAAAGTATCTGTTCTGGTCCCAGGCTCTTTCATTTTCCCTGTTGCACTTCCTGTATTTTATGTCTGTAAACCGATCTTTCTTAACGGGGGAACATCTATTTGCCAATCCAGCTGTAAAAGTTATTCAATTCTGCACACTTGATCACCGGCTGTTGAGTCACCGTTGCAGGTGTAGAGGTCCACGCAAGTTTAGGCCACCCAACAGCAGTGCAGCATCATGAAGGTGTCCTCACCTTGCCTGATGGCTCTGTTGTGATGGAAGGTCCCACTTAACTTTATGGTAAATAACTTGGTCAACACTGTGGATTGGCGGAAGTAGTCCTTGCCTCAAAGCGAGTGATCCAAACCAACCCTGTCTGTTAAATGGATCAGTTGTCTGAAGGGATCCACGGAACCCTGAGCTCTCCATGATCTAATCATGTGAGCAAACAGGGCTGATGGGACACATCAAAGCCCGTTGTGAATTACGACCGTTTTTCAGGCTTATGACCGCGGAAGCACCTCTGTGGCCACGTGACCAAAACTCTGACGCTTGGCAGCTGGTTCACATTTATGACGGTTGCAGTGCCTTGAGGTCACGTGATCACTTTTTTGCAATCTTCTGACAAGCAAAGTCAATGGGGGAAAGCCAGATTCACTTAACAACCGTGTTACTAACTTAACTGCAGTGATCCACTTAACAACTGCGGCAAGAAAGGTCGTAAAATGGGGCAAACCTCACGTAACAAATTTCACCCTTAGCAACATAAATTTTGGGCTCAACTGCGGTTGTCGAGGACTACCTGTATTCAAAGAGTTTTGGGTACATATTCTTTATCTGTTGTGTAGACCAGGGGTAGGCAACCTTGGCTCTTTTATGACTCGTGGACTTCAACTCCCAGAATTCCTCAGCCAGCAGGGCTCAGCTTGGAAACCTCCCCCTTTCCCCTCAGCATGGCTGGCTCAGGAATTCTGGGAGTTGAAGTCCACCAGTCATAAAAGAGCCAAGGTTGTCTCCCCCGAGTGTAGACGAATCTTCCTGGGAGCCAAACTGGTCTGGCCTTGGCCTCACCTAGCCTGGGAAAGGGGCAGGAGGGGGTGCCAGGAGGGGATCACGGTCTCCATAAAGACATCACACTGGACTGTGACTGTTTCACACACCTTTCCCAGGCAGCGTGGCCTGCTCTGCTTGCGTTCCTCCAAGGGAGCTGCCGCCTTCGTGGCCAGCTGGCGCAGGAGGCCCAACCCAGAGCATCTTCGCTCGCTCAGAATGCAACACAACCTGAAGGTGCCACACAATCGGATCCTCTTTGCTCTCTCAGAGAAGCCACCAGGCTCAACTCCGGCTTCAAGACTTCCAAAATTTATTTCTCCAGGTGGAGTTTTTTCAACAACAACAATATAGACTAAGAGTCATCTAGGAGTGAAACGGGGCACGGAGAAGCCCGATGTCTACCAGCCCCAGCAGCCCCTCTTCTCTGGGGTGGAAAGCTGGGTCACCCCGCCGCCTTCTCCCAGGGCAGCAGAGCCCATCTCCACCTGGCTGCCTTCCCTCGGAGGCCCCTGGCTGCCTCCACCGAGCAGGTGGAGCTGCTCGCGGTCTCTGTGCAAGTGGCGGCCCAGTTACTCGTTCCCAGGGCTCAGGTGGACCCAGGAAGGCTCCCCTTGAGTGGCCTCCTCCGCGGGGGAGTCCTCCTCCTTCGTCTCCAGGTCAAAGTTCTGCAGGGAAGCAAGAGGGAGAATCAATGCAGGTGTTCCACACCTGGGCTCTTCCAGGGCAGCAGCCCCAGGGATGCTTCAGCAGTTGGATTGTGGCAAGAGAGGGCTTCCAGGTGGAAGGATGGATGGAAGGAAGGAAGGAAGGAAGGAAGAAAAGAAAGAGGGAAGGAAGGGAGGGAGGAGAGAAAAGGAAGGAAAGGAGGGAAGGAAGGAAGAAAGGAGAGGGAGAGGAAGAGGAAGAAAAAAGGAGGAAGAGAAGAAAAGAAAGGGGAGGAGGGAAGAAAAAGGGAGGAAGGGAAGAAAGAGGAAGGGAGAGGTAGAGAGGAAGGAGGGAGGCAGGCAGACAGGCAGGAAAAAGGGAGGGAGAAGGAAAAGAAAGGGAGGGAGGAAAGAGGGAGGGAGGGAGGAGGGAAAGAAAGAGGGAGGAAAGAGGGAGGGTAGGAAGGGAGGGGCTTCCCCACCTGAGAAAACCGAGTCAGGGGGAAGACGCCTCTTGGCTGCCAGGCTCACGAAGGACCCCACTGCAGCTTCGTCTCATGGTGGCTGCCACTGGAAACTGCTCCGCCTGCACCCAGAGGCTCCCTGACTGGCCCTCCCACCAAAGAGCGAACTCCTCTCGGAGCCCCCGGCCCCCAGCAGCCGCCCCTCGCACCCACCCCCTGCTCTTACATCCAGCTCCTTTAGGACTTCGTCCATGAAGTCCTCCGAGTTCTGCTTGTAGGCCACGGCCAGCTTGATGGCATCACTGAAGAGCTGTGGAGGGGGAACGCAGAGGGTCAATTGGGGAGGGGGGTGAGGCTGGGCTCCTCCGTACCCGCCCCCCCCGTCTGGTCGGTGCCCCGCCTGGACCGGGAACCCAAGCCTTCCTCCCCCCTCACCTTCACCACGTTGGTGCCGTCTGCTGCAGACACGAAGTAGAGAGGCAGGTTGAGCTTCTTGGCAAAGTTGAAGCTCTTCTGGGTCGCCTTCAGGTCGGCTAGAAACACGGGAGAGAATCGGCTGAGCTCAGAGGCCTTCCAGGAGGGGCCGGGCCTCTCCCACCCGGAAGGAGACCCAGAGGACACGGACCGAGACAACCGAGGACCTACAGACTCAATTCGGGGACTGAAATAACCCAACGGATGAGTTTGCAACAAGCACTAAGGAATTAACTGACCAAACAGGGCAACACAGCTGGAAGGGACCTTGGAGGTCTTCTAGTCCAACCCCTTGCTCCAGCAGGAGACCCTATGCCACTTCAGACAAGTGGCTGTCGAGTCTCTTCTTAAAAACGTTCAGTATTGGAGCACCCACAACTTCTGGAGGGAAGCTGCTCCACTGATTAATTACCAGAATAACAGAGCTGGAAGGGACCGTGGAGGTCTTCTAGTTTTGCCCCCTGCTCAGGCAGGAGACCCTACATCAGAGGTCCTCAACCGTGGCAACTTTAAGCCTTGTGGTTGCTGCAGCTTTAACAGGAAGTTTCCTTGTGATGTTCTCCACAACTGGCTAAGCAGTCTTGGGACAACAGGCGTTGTGTGGACTTAAAAAACCTGAAGGCCAAAAGATTGCCCCTCGACCAAGAAGAGGCTGAATCAGGTCTCCTCCTCCCCGAAGGACTTCCCGGAGGTGAAAAGGGGAGGCCCACCATCGATTTTGTTGGCCACCACAATGCAGGGTATCTGGGGCCGGAATTCACGCAGCTCCTTATACCAGCTGGTCAGGTTCTTGTAGGTCACCTTCCTCTGGACATCAAAGACCTGGAAGGGGGGGAAGAGGAAGAGGACGGCTCATCATGCGCTAATCAGACCACAACCAACATCTCAGATCCCGGTGGGAGAGAGATGATGGGTGCAAAGAGTCCCAGGAAGAGGCGTCTTCTCGACATTGGTAGGCTTGCTCAACATGGTCAGAGACTGGAGGAGTCAGGTGGGGAATTAGTCTGGAATCCTTACGTGGGCACAAAGGAACAAGTCTCTTATCTGCCATTTCACTCCCGCTTTCGCTTGCCTCAGTGCCAGCCTGCCATAGACTCCGGTGGGGGAACTATTTGGGGGGGGGCAAGGGGGAAACTCCTTTGTGTCCCACCAGCATCAGGAAAACGGCGAGGACAACTGGAGTCAGAAGAAGGGTCTATATCCCCCTGCAGAGATCCCTCACTCAAGCATTTTGCCTGCTAGGAAAAACCCACTGGCTTTCCACTGGACAACTGCCACCCCAAGCCCCATGCGCCAGTTCCTTACCATGATGCAAGCATGGGCCTTGTGATAGTAGGACGGATGCATGCTCTGGAAACGCTCCTGGCCAGCCGTGTCCCAGAAGTCTGGAAAGCAGGAATTCCACAGCTCACAAAGGACCCACATAACTCACACAATCTCTCTAGGTCGGTATTTCTCAACCTCGGCATCTTGAAGATGGGTGGACTTCAACTCCCAGGATTCCCCCAGACAGCCAGGGGAATTCTGGGAGTGGAAGTCCACCCATCTTCAAGTCAGACGATCCAGTCATTCGGCCTCCTCCAACTGGGGGGTCTTCTGAATGAGGGTGGGCTGTGTGAGCTGGATCTGCTGCTCAGACCCAACGACAGGAGGACCTTCCAGCCAGCCAGCTTCTCAGCCCCTCCCACACTTGGCCCTCAACAGGCATGTTCATCAGAACGGGGTCCCACCCAATGAGACCAGGGACAGGACTCCACGCCGTGGCCTCCACCAGGCCCTTACCCACAAGGACCGTCTTGCCGTCCACGGTGGCCGTGTGCTTGTAGAGGGTCAGGGCGAAGGTCGAGAGCTGCTGTGGCTTGCTGTGGGCCGGGTCAAGGAAAGGAGGCGGTGAACCAGGGTGGTCCTTCAGGAAGGAGGAGGCCAAGTAGAGGCTCCTCAGAAGAGGCAGAACCTCGAGTGCTTCTACCCACCAGCCCACCCACCCAGCCCTGAAGCAACTTTAGGAGGGTTTTAGAACACAGAATCATAGGCCGAGAAGGGACCTCATCGAGGTCTTCTAGTCTGACCCACTGATCGAGGCAGGAGACCTTACACCATTCCTGGTCAAATGGCTATCCAGTCTAGTCTAGTTTCAAAATTGTCATTTGCAGTTTTAATGCAGGTAATCCTCGACTTAATCCTCGTTTAGTGACTGTTCAAAGATACAGCGGCACTGAGAAAAGTGGCTTATGACCCTTTTTCACACTCAA
This sequence comes from Azemiops feae, assembly GCA_023970755.1. Taxonomy (NCBI): domain Eukaryota; kingdom Metazoa; phylum Chordata; class Lepidosauria; order Squamata; family Viperidae; genus Azemiops; species Azemiops feae. The sequence continues at coordinate 178,513 of JALGBA010002281.1, read as the reverse complement.
GACCGTTGCAGCCTCCCTGTGGTCACGTGATCAAAATTCAGACGCTTGGCAGCTGACTCCTATTTACGACGGTCGCAGCGTCCCAGGAGGTCACGTCATCCCCTTTTGCGACCTTCTGACCAGCAAAGTCAATGAGGAAGCCGGATTCACTTAATGACCGAGTTACTCATTTAACAACTGCAGTGATTCACTTAACAGCTGGGGCAAGAAAGGTCATAAAATGGGGCAAAAATTCATTTAACAACTGCCCTGCTTAACAACAGAAGATTTGGTCTTGACTGTGGTCATAAGTCAAGGGCTACCTGCATATTAATTATAGCTTTAATTATTTCATTACGTTATTTTTCTATTTGTCTTTTTATAAGCTGTAAGGTGCCCCAAGTAGCCTCATAGGAGAGATGGGCAGCAAAAGTGTGTGTGTGTATGTATGTATGTATGTATGCATGTATATAGATAGATAGATAGATAGATAGATATAGATATAGATAGATAGATATAGATAAGATAGATAGATAGATGGATATAGATAGATAAGTATATATATATAGATAGATAGATAGATAGATATAGATAAGTAGATAGATATATAGATATAGATAGATAGATGGACAGAGAGATGATAGATGGATACAGATAATAGAAATGTATAGATGATAATAAAGATATATAGATTTACAGACAGACAGACAGACACACACATACATACATACATACATAGAAGCCACCCTGGAAGAAATCTGCTTTGGGCACCTGCTGCCTGCAGGGAAAACAACCCGTCTAATTTCCAATTCTCTCCTTTTTTGCACCATCCAAATCTTCACGGCTGGGCAATTCGGGGAGGGCCTGGCTGCTCTGGATGCTGGAAGAACCCCCCCCAGTTCCCCCCCCCCGAGCTGGGGAAACACCCGGCCTGCTTTTCCTGGCGTGGAATTTCCCCCGGGTTGCTGAGCGTCAAAGGATACAAGCCCTCCATGAGGAAGCGTTCCATCAATCTGGAAAAAGAGGGAAATCGCCCCATTGAGGAAAGTGGGTCCGAGGACCCCCCCAGCCCGGCCCAGATTCTGTGGGAGACAGCCAGGCAGAGGCCGAGGGGGGGAGAGTCAAATGCATCATCGGTCTGGAGTCTCTCCACCCCCAAAAGAAAGCTAAGTCCAGCCCCCCCTCCCCGTGAAGCCCATTGGCCCTCATCTGGCCCCAATTTGCTTGACCCTTAGTAGATCAGATTCTTATGAATACAGGCAGACCTCGATTTACAAAAATTCGTTTAGCGACCGTTCGAAGTTACAACGGCACCGGAAAAAGCGAGCTATGGCCATTTTTCACACTTACGACCATTGCAAAATCCCGACGGTCAGGTGATCAAAATTCGGACACTTGGCAACTGGTTCATATTTATGACGGTTGCAGCGCCCTGTGGGGGGCTCACGTGATCCCCTTTTGCGACCTCCCGACAAGCGAAGTCAACGGGGGAAGCCAGATTCACTTAACAACCGTGCGACTAATTTAACAACTGCAGTGATTCACTTAACAACTGCAGCAAGAAAGGTCGTAAAATGGGGCAAAACTCATTTAGCAAATGTCTCACTTAGCGACATAAATTGGAGGACCACCCAGCGGTACCATGGAATGAGTCCTCATTAAACTCCCTCCTGGCGCCTGGTTTCCTGCGCCTGGCAGATTTCGGATCAACCGCTGACCGAGTGGCTGCTTCAGGCTCCCCGTCCATCGTCCCTCCGAATGCACCACCAACGCCACACCACGGAAGCCCACGGAAGTCCACCTCCCGGAAGGAAGTTGACCCCACACGGAAGCCCCCTTAGCAAATTTATAGGCAAGAGCAGAACGCTCTTCCCGGCCATTCAGCGCCAGGATGGCTTCACGCGACAGCCGGCTTCCCACGGCATCGTAAACCTCGTCTTGCATCCCCACAACCACCCAGTCCCATTGGACCTTGTTGAGTGCGTTGCCAAGATCCACAAACACACAGAAGCCAAAAAGGAGAACATTTGTAGCCGAGGGTTGCCACAAGGGGTCCTTGGTGCTCTCTGAGCTTGGCTGCTTTCTTGCAGACCTTTCGTGACCCCACTAGGGAACGTCATCAGGGCTAGTAGCACCACCGATGATTGTTACCTAGTTTGGGTAAATGGAAGTCTACCAAAAAAACCCCCATCCAAGCTCAGAGAGCACCAAGGAGCAAACTTGAAAGTGATCTCAGCCGAGGGTGTGACGGCAGCTGCACACTTTTTCCAAAGAAATCGGTGGGGAAGTTGTGTCAACTGTCTTGTGCAACTCAACCAGACCCGGACTTCAACTCCCAGAATTCCCCAGCCAGCGTCGCCTTAGAGATCATCTAAACACCTGCATGACATCACCTGGACCATCTGGCGCTGCTGCCGGGTCCCCCGCGGGGGTGTGGAGGAAGGGGGCGCCTTGGGGTGGAGGGTAAGAGCCCCCCTGTCCCCTCCTAGCACCTGGGACTCCAGGACCCCCCTATGGGCCAGCTGAGCCCCATCTCCTCCGATGCCCCCGTCGACCAGCCGGGGCTTCTGGGGGGGGGGCGATCTCGGGTCCAAATGGACTCTCCCACCCCTCGCCCGCCCCCATCCCGGACTGCGGTGTGGGGGTCCCCGCCGGGAGCGGCGACCCCCGCCCGCGGCTCGGGCTCCGGAGGGGCGCACCGCAGCCGAACCCCGTCCGGGCTGCGGTTGCGGCGGTTGCGCAACTCCCGGAGCCCAACGTGGGGCGGGGGTCGGCGGCGGAGACCCTCCTCTGCCCCGGGGGAGGCGGGGGGGAGGTGTCTGGCGGCTCACTTGGACTTGCCCACGGCGCTGTCGCCCAGGCAGATGATCTTCACGTTCTCCTCCGCGTCGTACTTGTCCTGGTCCAGCCCGGCGAGGGGGGGCTCCCCCTGCGGACCCCCCGGCTTGGCCATGCGCCCCCGGCCGGCCAGGGAGCGCGCGGAGGGGCTGGGAGGGCTGGGCAGCCTCCGCCCGGGTCGCCAAGGCTGCGCCCGCGGGCCTCTCCCGCCGCTCCCCTTCCGCCCCCGTCCCCGCCCAGGCGACGCCGGCTCGGCTGCCGGGCGACCGGCCGGATGCGGCGCGCGGCCCCGCGGGGCTCGGGAGAGCGCGGCCGCCCGCTCGCCGCCCCTTCGCTTCCTGCTTTCCCTCTGGCCAGGCCGGCGGGGGGGGGCGTGCAAAAGTCCGCCCGCGACCCCTGCAAAGCCGGGCGGGGGGGGGCGAGGGGGCCAAAGTCTCACGGGGGCAGGGAGGAAGAGGCGCGCCAAGCGTGCAAAGGCTTCCTGCTTCCCCTCGCAAGCCGCAGGGAGACGCCAAGGGTGCAAACGTGACACAGTTGCTGCCTCTCGCTTCCCGCTTCCCTTTGCAAACCGGGGGGGGGATGGGGGAGTGAGACGGCACGAGTGGAAACTGGCGTGCAAAAGTGTGCAACGGCTTCTTTACAAGCCGGAGGGAGATGCCAAGGGTGCAAAAAGCCTCAGTTGCCGCTTCTCGCTTCCTGCTTCCCTTTGCAAACCGAGGCAGGGAGGAAGAGACGTGCAAAAGGCGTGCAAAAGGCGTTCCCTTCCCCTTGCACAAGCGGGAGAGAGCTGTCAAGTGTGCAATAGTGTCCGTTGCCTCTGGCTTCCGGCTTCCTCTTGCAAAACCGGTGTGCATGGGGGAGGGGGGGAGTGAGTTCCAAGCGTGCAACAGGCGTGCAAAACTGTGCAAAGTCGTTCCAACCTCACTTCCGGCTTCCCTACACAACGGGGGGAGGGGGGGAGGCGCAAAAGCGTGCAAAGGCGTCCCAGCCCCGGAAGGGGCCGTGCTGGTTCCCCACGTGCGTGTCTCCTTGCAGCGGCGCGTTTCCTCCCTCTGGCTTCGGGCAGAGCGAGACACCCCCCCCGCCCCACAGACCCCCCCCCCCAATCCCGGTCAAGATGCGGCCCTCCTGGCCGGGGCTGCGGCGGGCCCTGCAGCTGACCCTGGCCATCGTCAAGCCCGACGCGGTGGCCCACCCACTCGTGCTGGAGGTAAGTGCAAAGGGCCTGCCCAGGGTGGGGTTTGCACCCTCTTGGACTGGGGGGCGGGTCACCCAGAGGTCTCTGGGGAGGGTGCAAGGAGCAGAGGGAAAAATATCCCCCCCCCAGCCTTCTAGAGCAGGGTTTCTCCACCTTGACCGCTTTAAAATGGGTGGACTTCTGGGAGTTGAAGTCCACCCATCTTAAAGCGACCAAGGTGGAACAAGACACAGGACACAGACTCCTAAGGCTGGAGGGACCTCTGAGGTCTTCTAGTCCAACCCCTGCTCAAGGCAGGAGACCTTACACCAGAGGCCCCCAACCTTTTGGGCACCAGGGGCCGGTTCTGTAGAGAGAGGTTTTTCTGCGGACCGGAGGGGGCCCTGGTTTTGTGTGCTGCCTGCATCTCGCAGATTTGGCTTTGCTTGTTTGTGCGAACCAGTTGCCGGCATGCCGCAGGCCGGTACCGGTCCACGGACCGGGGGTTGGGGACCCTTGCCTTGTACCATCCTTATTCCATGTCACGTCTGCTTTTGGAAACCTCCAGCCGTGGAGCCCCCACCACCTTGGGAGGCAAATGATTCCCTATAGTAGACTGTGGTTGATATCAGCCTTGTTCTGGAGGGTGGCCAACAACCCTGGATGAGGGGTGCAGGACCCCAAGGAAAGAGGAGGCGGCCAATCGCACCTTTAACTCTTTCACTGCCACACTCCAGTTTTCAGCACTTAGGCAGTCTTCACATCTGGCCAGCTAAGGAACAGAAGGACCAAACAGCTCCATGGTTGGCCTCTGCTTAAGACATCCGTCGGCCTTGATCCAGCTCTGGTGGTCAACCGGATGTTTCTAGGGTGGGGGCAAGCCACGGATGGAAAGCTGCCCCCTGCCCCGTCTTAATTTTGTGGACTAAGACTTGGAATGGGTGAAGAGGGTCACTACCAGAAATCCACTGGTCAAGGGGGATCCTGTCCTCTGTGAATTGCAGTTGACGTATCTTATCTCCCCACGTTCTGAGGGCAGGAAGATTTATTTGGGGTGCACCGAGAACTGCCTGCTATGCTGGGTTTCTAGGTTCCCCTCAAATAGCTTCACTGGTGGCACCCCAGTCTTTGGAGAGACCCTCACCCACACCATGTTCTCCAGTATATTCATGACCTTGCACCCCACAATAGGGTGTCTCCCCTCCCTTCCCTTTGTAGAAGGAGCCAGAGGTCTCGATCAGGATCTGACTTTCCAGTGGCGCATTGAGTAGACTGTGGGTCCCCATCGATCTTTATAGATGGGGAAGCTTAAGACTTTCTGTTGATCCAAGACCAGTGGTGGGATTCAAATAGGTGAACAACCAGTTCTCTGTGTGGATGCCACTTCCGGAAGTCCGTTCTGGGCCTGGGCAACAAAAAATTAGCTACCGGTTCTGCCGAACTGGTGTGAACTGGCTGAATCCCACCACTGCCCAAGACCCCCTCCTTTTGCAGTTGACTGGCAACTGATTTGGGGTCTCCGTTGCATCTCCAACTTGGGTTTATTTTGTGTATTTTATGTCTGGATTATTTCTCTATAACAATTGGGATTACGGTCATTTAGTGTGAGTTCTAGTGGTCCAGCAGACCTCCAGGGCAAGTTGGTTGTGGAGAGCTAAGGTCTTCTCCATGTTTGGATCAATCCTGAGCAAATAAGTGATGGTTCAGTTCAAAAGTCTTTTGGAGTCTTCAGTCTGGTTTCAAAAATCTGTTGAGGTTCTCTGTGGAGGTTCCCAACCATCCAGATCATGATTGTCCCCAAAGGTGTTTTTTTCCCAAAAGATAACTGGACTTCCTTGATTTTTTTTCCTTTGAAGACATTTTGCTTCTCATCCAAGAAGCTTCTGAAGAACTGAAGAAGCTTCTTGGAAGAGAAGCGAAATGTTTTCAAAGAAAAAGCAAAGTCCAGTTGCCCTTTAGAGGAAGCACCTTTGGGACAACAACGGAGGCCAGTTTTCTCCGAAGCTAAGGGACGAGGTCCCTTGCCCTCACCAAAAGCCCTCTGGCCAATGGCCTCTTCGGACCTTCCATGGCCTTCCCCGTAACGTTCTTCTCGGTCTTCTCCTAGGCAGTGCATGAAACCATCCTGGACCACAAATTCTTCATCGTCCGGACGAAGGACCTCCTCTGGAGCAGGGAGGACAGCCAGAGGTTCTACCAAGAGCACTCAGGTTGTGGTGAAGGCTTCCAGGTGCAACAGGTCTAAAGTCCTGGTCCCTGGGGAATGCTGGGGAAGGGTCTCTTGTCCCCCAGTCCCGTCTTGGGATCCTCCCCAGTGCATTCCAGATGGCTTCTGGATATCGCAGAAGCTGGGCTAGATGGCCCTCAGGTTTGGTCAGAGTTTCGATGGTCCGAGGCTTCCTGCGCCCCAAAGATTTTCATATCCAGATAAAGGGAGTCCAGAGGGGTTCAGTAGAGGGAACCTAGAAACCCCGAGCCCCCATTTTGGGGCCTTGAAGAAATAATTCCCAGCTTTCTAGAGATCAAAATCTGGGCTTCCTAGTGTTGACCATGTCCGTGTCCCTCATGGGTATGGAGCTGAGTATCCTCCTGGGTGAACCTGATCCAGCTATGAGCAGACGTTCACGCCGCTGGGCTGAAGAAAAGGATGGGGCTCAAGGCTTGGATCCTTCCTGCAGTTCCTTTCTGTGGGTCGGAGGGCTTCCTGTGGCCAGGGCTCAAAGCTGAGGTCCACAATGTCCTTGTAAGCCTTGGCCATCTCGGCTGCTGCAACTCCACGTGAAAGTTGGGATGGGGGCATGCAGACCAAGCCGGTTGTGTTGGGCCCTCCATGCTGGGTCCAAGCCCCTTTGCAGCACAACAGCCCTCTGTCTCGGTCGCTGTGGGTCCTCGCTTGCATCGGGGTCCCGCAGGGTGGAGAGCTGGCCGAGCAGAACCCGCCTGGTTCCTCACAACTTCTCCTTCTTCCTTCAGGGCGCTTTTTCTACCGGAGGCTGGTGGAGTTCATGTCCAGGTAGGTCCGAAGCTGGTGGCCAGAAGACCCCCTTCCTGTTCCCCTTCAAAGGCCTACTGAGACCTCCGGTTCCCCCAGCTACCTTCACCCCATGACCTTCGTAGTTTTGCTCTAGAGGAGGGTGAAAGTAGCAAGGGGAATGCTGAAAAAGTAGGAAAAAAGGGCAGGACTCCAATCACTTAATCGCAGCGACCATCTTGACTTTTTTGCCCCTCCCTGGAGACCCCTGTCAATATTCTGTCTCGCTGTTCCGACGCAAAAGAGGCAGAGAGACCTGCAGCCATAAAAATGTACTATGTTTTTGGAACAAGAACTAAATTCTCCACCCTGTGGAAAGGGCGGTAGCTAAAATTCAGTAAAAAATAACCCTTCCCGTCCGTATTTACGTCCAGTTGAGAAATAGCAAAAATTCCCAACAGATTCCAGATGGGAAAGTTTATATATGTGTGTGTGTGTGTGTGTATGTGTGTATAATCTGGGAGGTTTTTTGGGATGCACCTTTTTTAATGCTTAGTTTGTTTTGTGAGAAAAATATTTTAAATTGTAGGAACAGTTTTACTAGCTGTTGTGTTGCCTCCTTTATCAAGATATTTGTACCTGTGTGTACAGGCGTGTTTGTGTGTTATATATTAAAATGATCCTAATTTGGACACTTAACAAAAACCCAGCTGTCCAGAGAAGGCTGTGATGCTGGGAAGGGTGGACGAAAAGATCAGCAGGTGGTGTGTGTGTGTGTGTGTGTGTGTGTGTACTCGGTTAGCATGGTTGGAAGATCTGAAAGACCGGATACGGGACAGACCTTCCAAAAACCACGTTCTGTGTGGTCACTGAATTGATGTGGCACCTAATGAAAAAGATGTGTGTTGTGTTGAGTTGAGTTGCATTGACCACCAGGAGGCAGCAGACGACCAGTTTCATGCATGGCCGGAAATTACTGTGTGAGGCTTGAGGAGCTGTCCAGGGCTAGATCTAAGCGCTTTCTCTGTTGGTATTCCAGGTGGGGAAATGTGGGTGTCGTTCTAGATTCTAGATCGAAAGGATTCTAAATTCTGAGGGAGGGAGGGAGGACGGAAGGAGAAAGGAAAGGAAGAAGGAAGGAAAGCAAGGAAGATGGGAGGAAGGAAGAGGCGGGAAAGGAAAGCAAGGAAGATGGAAGGAACAGAGGAGGAAGGAAAAAAGGGGAGATAGGAAGGAAGGAAGGGGAAAGAAGAGGGAGGGAGGAGGGAAAGAAGGGAGGGGGAGGGAAGGAAGGAAGGAAGGGAGAGAGAGAGAAGGAGAGGAGAGGAGGGAAGGAAGGAAGGACAGGGATCCAGAAATAGGCAGAGGCCAGGGCGTCCCATGGATTTCTCTCTCCTTGCCCTTTCAGCGGCCCCCTGAGGGTTTATATCCTGGCTCACGAGGAAGCCGTCTCTCGCTGGAGATCCCTGATGGGTCCCACCAAGGTGTATCGTGCCCGCCACACCGCCCCGGGCTCCATCCGGGGGACTTTGGGCCTCACCGACACCCGGAACACCGTCCACGGCTCAGGTGAGCTCCAGAACTGGATCCGCGTGGCCTCCACGGGTGGCTCCTGAAGGCCTCCAGAGCCGCCTGGGACATTTCAGGGGCCACGAAACAAGGGCTCAAAACTGGGGGGGGTGTGTCACAGATGAGTGAAGGGCGAGACGGTCACCGTCCACTTTGGATGTGGAAAGTCAGCACCACGGACTGGATCCCGTGTGCCCAATCTAATCTGCCCTGAGAACAATCAAAATGGATTCCGTTGGGCCAGTTCTGGTGGTCTTGGGTGGTCTTGGGTGCCTGCATGTCTTCTCCAGATATTTGGGAAATTCAGTGCCCCCCCCCCCCCAGCAGTTCGGACAGGATTGGCGTAGCGGCAGACCAAGAGAGCATGCTAACATGCGCCTCCCGTTAAAAGGAGAGAATGGTGGAAGATCCTGAATTTTTTTTTATTCCAGAATAAGAAGTGAGGATTGGGGTAAAAAATGAAGGTGTCGGGGTTCTTCAGTTCAGCCCAACTCGTAAAAACCAGGGTGGGGGTCCCAACCACGGGGAGGGATCTCAAAAAGGTTAAATCTTGGCAAGTGGGCCAAACTTTTATTAAAACCGAGACGTTTCGTTACTCGTCGAAAGAAAACGTCTTCAGTCAAAACGCAAATTTTGGTTAGTCAGAGAGTCGTTGGAAGGAACCAACTCTTGCCATGCAGACTACGGTGTGTCTCTGTGTGTGTGTGTGTGTTTCTCCCCAAAATGAAAAGCAACGTGTAAACCTGAGATACTTCTGGCCTGGATGATCGAGTCTTCATGTACATACAGGAAGGGATCATGACCAGTAAGCTGGCTGGGGAATTCTGGGAGTTGAAGTCCACGCACCTGCCTAGTTGCCCAGGTTGAAAAAAATATGATCTGAAGGAATTCATGTTAAAGGTGGTCCTTGACTTAACAGCCATTCGTTTAGCGACCGTTTGAAGTTAACAACAGCACTGAGAAAAGGGGCTTACGACCGCTTTTCAACACTTAACAACAGTTGCAGCATCCCCAGGGTCAAATTTCAGACGCTTGGCAACTGGCATGTACTTGTGACTGTTGCAGTGTCATGTGATCAGCTTTTCTGACCTTCTGACCAGCAAAGTCAACGGGGAAGGCGGAGTCATTTAACAAGGAATAAATCTCCTGACAGTGAGAACAATTGACCAGTGTAACGGCCTGCCTCCAGAAGTTGTGGGTGCTCCATCACTGGAGGTTTTTAAGAAGAGATCAATCAGGATAGAGCTGGAAGGGATCTTGGAGGTCTTCTAGTCCAACCCCCTGCTCAAGCAGGAGACCCTACATGGAGACTGGACAGCCCTTTGTCTGAAATGGTACAGGGTTTCCTGCCTGAGCAGGGGGTTGGACTAGAAGACCTCCAAGGTCCCTTCCAACACTGTTATTTTATTATTCTGTTCTTCTCTTCTTCCTCCCCAGACTCTGCAGCCTCAGCCAGCAAGGAAATTGCCTTCTTCTTCCCAGATTTCAACGAACAGGAGTGGTACCAGTGTGAGGAGCCACAGCTTTGTAGAGACACAGGTGGTCCACACGTGGTCCCGGGCTGCAACCTGAAAGACAGCTAGATGGAGCAGGACTAACCAGCTTGGAGTTCCTCCCGTGGATGTGAACTGGGCTTCTGCCATGTCCAGTGGGCAGCCCTCCTGAGCTGCAGCTTTATTACAGCAGACCAACTTTGCTGTCAGGAGACCCCCCCAGCAGACGGGGGGGGGGGGGTTGCCCCTCTTCCTGTGCCAGAGGTTAAAGACATGTCATTGTGCAGCCTTCACCGATTCTCACCTTCCCCAGGGTGTTCCAGGCAAGGGGCAGTGTTTCCAGGCTGGGGTGGGGGCAGCAGTCTGCCTTGGTTCTCCTGAAGCACCTGGGACCTTCACTAGGATAGACCTGCCCCCAACTTAGAACGGTCTCGGGTCTTCTCAGAAGAACTGGAAGAACTTTGAAGAAGAACATGGGGTCACCATCCTAGAAACAGAAGCCAGATTTAAGAAAGATAGCCTTTTCTGGGCTCAAGCCCGCTCTAGGCTCTCCTCCCCCCTGTCTCAAGCTGGATCGAAAAATTGAGCCCCCCCTATTTGCAGGACACACAAGCCTGAATTAATTTTTATCTTGGCTTGCACGCTGGGCAAACCCATCCTGGTTGGTCCATGTAGGACTCCTAGACCGTTGGAAAAAAAATGGTCAAAAATGGTCTCTTAATGATCAACTTTGTGGTGGGAACTCTTTGGGGTTCACAACTGGATGGTCAGTCTTGGTTTGGGAAGGGGTCTGAAAGGGCTGTGGAGCTGGACAGTGGTGAGGCTCCTCACCCCCCTGTATGCCCCTCTCTGAGCCTCAGCACCCATGTTCTCATCGTACTTCATGCAACTCATCCACGGGGAACAGAAGCATGGAGGCTACCAAACATTTGTAGGTATCTGGATCTCATGCAGGTGCCTCAAGATCAGGGTGTCCAACCTTGTCAAGTTTTAAGACTTGTGGACTTCAACTCCCAGAATTCCCCAGCCAGCTATGCTGGCTGGGAAATTCTGGGAGTTGAAGTCCACAAGTCTTAAAACTTGACAAGGTTGGACACCCCTGCCTTAGACTCTGGGGTGCCCAGCCAAGGACACCAGAAGGTCCCTTGTGATCCTCCAAGCATCATCTCCTCCTTTGGAGAGTTTGGCCTTTGACCACCTGATTGTATATCTTCCTTCCTAAAGTGCTGAACCCAAGAAAGTTGCTTTCCCCCCCCTTTTTTTTTCCAAAAAGTGAGCAAACATCAAGGAAGGATTCACCTGCTCCACCTTGGCATTCCCTCCAGTGAGACAGCAAGTATTTATTAAGTATTATGAAGAAGAGGCTAGACAGTCACTTGTCTCAGATGGTATAGGTTCTCCTGCTTGAGCAGGGGGTTGGACTAGAAGACCTCCAAGGTCCCTTCCAGCTCTGTTCTACTCTATTCTACTCTACTCTATTACCAGCTGGGGAGGCAATACAGAGTTTGCACCCTCAAAACCAACAGAAAAATTACCATTTGTGAGTTTTTTTTCTGCCAATCGGATGGACTCTACTGCTTTTTAGACCTGATGTTTAAATACATCCTTGTTCAGTGGAAGGATGACACCCACTCCAGCCTGGCCTTCAACCCGGTGTGGACTGCCGGACCTTCCCCAGGAATGAAAAGTGAAATATATTCACCTAGAATCAATGTTATGGAACAATTAACAAGGATTTTTTTAAAAAAATATTAATTACTGTAATCCGTATTTTGGGTACAAATTCTCCAAACTTATTTATCTCATTGGTAAATTATTCCTGCCGGGGTGGGGTGGGTTAGAGTTTATTGGGTTTTGTGTTGGGGTTTTATTTCTGTAAACCGCTCGGAGTCACTGTTGGTCAGTTGGGCAGCCGTATAAATTTTCTTAATAAAATAAAAATAAATAAATTTGCTAGGTAGGATAAAAAGTGGCACCGAATCTGAGCGAGTGGCAAAGCATAAGCAAACTGTCAAGGTGGGACTAGAACTCACCGTTTCCTGGTGATTGGCACAAAGTCACCCAGGTGGCTTTCATGCCTAAGGCGGGACTAGAACTCACCGTCTCCTGGTGATTGGCCCAAAGACAGCCTGTTGCCTTTTCATGGCTATGGCAGGACTTGAACTCATAGTCTCCCTGGTGATTGGCACAAAGTCACCCAGGTGGCTTTCATGCCTAAGGCGGGACTAGAACTCACCGTCTCCTGGTGATTGGCCCAAAGACAGCCTGTTGCCTTTTCATGGCTATGGCAGGACTTGAACTCATAGTCTCTCGGTGCTTTAACCCCTAACTATGTGTTCGAAGCCTCTATCTTAATCTTTTTAAAAAACCACATAACAAAAGTGCGAAGAAGGGTTTTTTCTGAGAAAGCCGCTTCCAAGTTGAAGGAAGGGAAAACGGCACTCCTGGGTTAGATTAACCAAAGTGATACGATTTTACGGAAGGTCTCTAATTGAGATATCAATTTTTCTCAGCCCTTCAACGGGGAAGCATTATTGAAGGGTAAACAACAGAGCTGGGAACTTCTTATGACTATCATCTACCATTTTTAATTATAAGATTGCAGCTTCCCATCTTATACCATGTAATTTCTATTATAAATTGTAGTTAATTTGCAGTCGAGGTGGATGACACCGCTTTATAAAGGAGATCAAAGCAACTTGGGGAAAGGATGTGGGAAGCCAAATGGATGAGCTTTAAGGCAGGGAATACTCGACCCACGTTTGGCTGGACACATTCTGGACTGCGCGGGACTGAAATCAAAGCCTGGTTTGCAAGACGGAACCGTAACAATCCATGAAATATCAGGGTTGAGCATTCTGGGCAGGCCAGACCACTACAGCTTCTTCAACAAAGCTTAATGAAAAGTTCTGGCATAGCAAAATACATGAATCCAGGCAGTGAAATGGACCGGTGACCCGGGTGTGGTGTCAGGGAAAGGAGCATTCCCACGGCCAACGTGCTGTGGGACAACTCATCGTGGGAGAAGAGTTACACCAGGGGTCTTCAAACTTGGCAACTTTAAGACTTGTGGACTTCAACTCCCAGAATTCCTCAGCCAGCCACAAGTCTTAAAAGTTGCCAAGTTTGAAGACCCCTGAGTGACACTAATAGTGGGATAGAATCCTTATGTCCGATAGGTGAAACCCATCAAAAGAACTTCGAGGCAAAATTCTTCCTTAAAGAACATTTTACTCAGGAAACAAAAGTATCGGCACTACATAGTTGAACCCCAAAACTAAATTCCCTTCCCCCGGATACAAAGTAACAAAGTGCAACTCCCACCCCCAATAAGCTGTCATAAATCACATTCTCCAATTAGCCTAAAACGTGGGCTTTCTCCCTAGCTCCTCAGCCCGCCAAACGTTATCAGCTCGTCCTTGGGTTCCCACAAAGCAGCGTTATTGTTATGGCTAGCTGAGCTCAAGCTTTCATCCCCAACCCCCCCCTTCTACACCTGATTTCTAAATACCAGAAAAAGCACGTTAAAAGCGAAGAGAAAATGGCTGCAATTTCCATCAGTTGTCAGAGCGGGAACATCCAATGTTTACAGCGTTGACACCTTAAAGAAAGGATGCCAAAGGAGGGGGGGGGGGGAATGAAACGGGAATGACAAAAATTAAAATATTTTTTTAATTTATTTTGAATAATTGAATTGTTGAACTGTCCCTGGTGAGTTGTCCTACAGTGAATTGGCCATGCTGAATTGGCTGTGTCAAGCGGCCCCATTCTACTATGTTGGAAATGATATATATATAAAAACCAGACCCTGCAAAATGATGCATAGCATTCCATGTTTTTTTTTTAAATCCTCCCATGGACGGGGAGTCAATCCTGGGTCCTCTCCTGGGAATTTAGAGGGTTCTGGTCAGGATCTTAGTTGTTCCTGGCACTGCACTATTCTGGACAGAGAGCTTGGATGTCATTCCTGGGATCTGTTCTAGAGCCTCTTCTGGAATAGTCACAGCCCCGAGTGCTCTTACCACACCGGATCTACTTTGGCCTTGACTTTCCACATCCTCTCCAGTTCCTCCTTCAGGCTCTGCTGCTTCTCCAGCTTCTCCCTGGTGTTGCTGTGACCTGGCACCACTGCATCTACATGGAGGGAAGTGTGCAGTGGGATGCCCCAGGGCTCTGTTCTGGGCCCAGTGCTCTTCAACATCTTCATCAACGATTTGGACGAGGGGATAGATGGGGAACTCGATCAAATTTGCAGACGACACCAAGCTGGCAGGAATAGCCAACACTCCAGAAGACAGGCTTAAGATACAGGAGGACCTGGACAGACTTGAACATTGGGCGCTATCTAACAAAATGAAATTCAATGGTGAAAAAAGTAAGGTTCTACATTTAGGCAAGAAAAACCAAATGTACAGGTAGAATAATATAGGGGGTACCTTGCTCAATAGTAGCAACTGTGCGAGGGACCTCGGAGTCCTAAACAGGAGCCAGCCGTGTGCGGCAGCTGCCAAAAAAGCCAACACAGTGCTAGGCTGCATCAACAGAGGGATAGAATCAAGATCACGTGAAGTATTAATACCACTTTACAAGGCCTTGGTAAGGCCACACTTGGAATACTGCATCCAGTTTTGGTCACCGGGATGTAAAAAAGATGTTGAGACTCTAGAAAGAGTACAGAAAAGAGCAACAAAGATGATTAGGGGACTGGAGGCTAAAGCATATAAGGAACGGTTGCTGGAATTGGGGATGTCTAGTTTAATGAAAAGAAGGACGAGGGGTAACATGATAGCAGTGTTCCAATATCTCAGGGGCTGCCCCAAAGAAGAGGGAGTCAAGCTATTCTCCAAAGCGCCTGAAGGCAGGACAAGAAGCAACGGATGGAAACTAACCAAAGAGAGAAGCAACCTGGAACTAAGGAGAAACTTCCTAACAGTGAGGACAATTAGCCGGTGGAACAACCTGCCTCCAGAAGTTGTGGGTGCTCCATCACTGGAAGTTTTTAAGAACTTGAGACTGGACAGCCATTTGTCTGAAATGGTATAGGGTTTCCTGCCTGAGCAGGGGGTTGGACTAGATCAGTGGTTCTTAACCTGGGCGATATCGCCCCCCAGGGGGCGATTTCATTTTTCAGGGGGGCAATGGAACGAAAAGGGGCGACGCGGGGGCGAAGGAATGAAAAGGGGGCGATATGGGGGCGATGGAGCGAGAAGTTTTGGGGACACTTTTGAGACTTTTTCGTACAGTGAATCGCTGTATATCTGTCGTACAAAAACATCAGATCGCTCGCTATTAGTGGATTGAATTGTGTTTTCAAATGTTCCTCCAGCTAGCTTCAGTACAGAACGCCGTACATATGTGAATACGCATTGCTTATCTTCATGCGCGTTGCGCAGCAACCTCTACCCATACAGTGGCGCGCCATTGGCTAGAATGGGCAGTGATGGAGGGGGGAGCGCTTCTTTCGAAACATCGCATGCTGAGTGGCTGTCCCCTGTGACGTCAGCTGTAATGTCAATGTAACTGTTGAAACTAGGTTTATCGACGTCCACGTGTGTTTTTCTAGTTTAAGAGTTTTCGTCTTGAAATTCTTAGTTCCTGCATTGCGATTTGTTCTTATGCCCTTTTTATATTTCTTTTGCGTCTTAAATTTCACTTGTAATTCAATCATTAAATGTTACTGTTTTTCTTTTCGGGCATTTCACTTTCTTGCAATTGAATTTTGTTTTCAGTGGTCATTACATTTAAGTATCTTGAATAAATAATAATGAAATACATGTATCACGAAGTTTGGGAATAAGGTGATGGGTGGCACCAAAATTTTTCACACAGTTGAGATATGGGGAAAAGACTGGAAATAAATTATTTGCATCGCTATGTCCTGATGACAATTTTAAAGAAAACAAAAAAAGTGTTTGCATAAATTGAAGTATTATTTCCTATGTTGTGATTGAGAGGTTATGTTGGGGGAGGGGGGCGATGACAACTTCCTCATTGGCTCAAGGGGGCGATTCGTTCAAAAAGGTTAAGAACCACTGGACTAGATGACCTCCAAGGTCCCTTCCAACTTTATCAATAATAATAAGAAGAAGAAGAAGAAAAAGAAAGAAAGAAAGAAAGAAAGAAAGAAAAAGAAAGAAAGAAAGAAAGAAAGAAAAGAAAGAAAGAAAAAGAAAGAAAGAAAGAAAGAAAGAAAGAAAGAAAAAAAGAAAGAAAGAAAGAAAGAAAGAAAAAGAAAGAAAGAAAAAGAAAGAGAAAGAAAAAGGCTTTTGGTTCCAAAGGCCAACTCTTAAAATAACCTACATGGTCAAACATCAAAAAGCAAATGAACTGCAACTTTGTACGTTCAAGCTGATCTTAGAAAACAAACACACCTTTGGGCCAGGTGAAGAAATTGGTCAGGAGAACGCCTAAGTTTGTCCCTTCTTTTTAAAAGAAACTTCATGTTCAAATAAGAGAACAATGAAGTGGATGGCATCTCCCCGAGGAAGAACTCAAGAAGCCCAGGAGAGCTGAGGGCTGTGATTGTGACAAGAAAGTTAACAACCCCCTTTGCACCTTGTTTAATCCTTCCAGAAAAACAACCTGGTTGACAATGCCATCTCCCCCCTGCTAATTCCACCCCATTAGCAGCCTCCCTGGGGGGCTCTTTCAAGGTGCAAACAGAAGCCTCAGATGAAGGAGCAGAGCTGGAAAACTTCCTGATCAACTTTGCCAATTAAGTGTTCTTGACACTAACTGGCTAATTAGTAACAAGTATTCCCTGAAGATGAACAAATTTTAATTCAGCTATGAGAACTAAGATCTCCTGGTTTAGCAAGGTAAGAACTTAATGAAACCCAACAGCATAGAGCAGAGGTGAACAACTAGGGCAGGGGCAGGCAACCTTGGCTCTTTTATGACTCGTGGACTTCAACTCCCAGAATTCCTGAGCCAGCACGGCTCAGCTTGGAAACCTCTCCCTTTCCCCTCAGCATGGCTGGCTCAGGAATTCTGGGAGTTGAAGTCCACGAGTCATAAAAGCGCCAAGGTTGCCTACCCCTGAACTAGGGCCTCTTTACAACCTGTGTGTCATGGATCCGATCGACAGAGACAAATAAAGCAGAACTCCGAGGCTTGCAAATTCCTCAAAGAACATGTTTATTGATACAGAATATCGGCACTTCAAAAGTGAAACCAAGTCTGAAGAGATGCATAACAATTCCCCAATACAAAGTTAAGAAATCCCACCCCGAAAACTATGCAAGCAACTACGTTTCCCCACTCAGCCTGTTGGCGGGCTTTGCATGAAACGCCCAGCCTGCAGTCTCGGGAACAGCCGATGACCTTGGTTCCCACGAGAGAAAGTCCGAGAGAGAAAGTCTGTTTTGTTTAGCACAACACCTGGCAATCCCCCTCCCTCCATGCTATGTGGCAACCAGGAATGAGAAGGAAAAGAAAGATGGCTGCAGCCATGCTCATTCTAAAGCTGACAGTCTTCAGAAAGAAAGAATCTCCTGCAGGGGAAACAGAAATCAGGTTATCCATCCCCTCAAGGCTTGTGAGGGTACTTATCATAATTTTTTTTAATTAACCTATCCGCCTTCACATTCGTACATTTCACCCACGTAGTCTCTGAAAGGGGGTAACCACTGGACAATAGTAGATTTCCCTTGTGCAACCTAGAGTCCAGAATACATTTAATCTCATAATGTATCTCCCCCTCCACCACCACTGGACCAGGCAGCTCTTTTGGAATAGGTCTTAAGGTGGATTCTGACACGGGTTTTAAAAGACTGCAATGAAACACAGGATGGACTTTCCCCAACAATCGCGGAAGTTTTAATTCCACCGACACAGGGTTTATGATCCTGATAATGGGGAAAGGACCAAGGAACTTCGGACCCAATTTCTTGTTGGGAAATTTTAACCGTAGATATTTCGTTGAAAGATAAACTAATTGCCCAACATAAAAAGGGTTTTGAGGGGAACATCATTTGTCTGCTTGTTCCTTGTAAACCTTTGTAGCTTTAGCCAATGCTTTCTTCACGTTCATCCAAACCCCCTGGAAAGATGTCACCCATCGGTCCAAGGTCTGGGAAGTAGGTGGCTCCTGTGGGAACTCAGGCATGGGCATAAAATCTCTACACATCACTATTTTGCATGGGGTGAGATCAGCACTACTGTGCACAGCATTATTGTAGGCTATTTCTGCAAAAGGTAAAAGGTCAGCCCGATTCGACTGCTGGTAACATCTGAAATAATGTTCCACCATTGTGTTAGCTTTTTCAGTGGCACCATTAGTATTCGGATGAAAAGCAGATGAAAGCCCCTGGGAGGACCCAATCAGTTTAACAAACTCCCTCCAAAATTTTGTAGTAAACTGCACCCCTCTGTCAGAGATAATCCACTTTGGGGCACCATGGAGCCGGTATATGTGCTGCAAAAACAGTTTGGTTAGTTTCTGGGCAGAAGGAAGTCCCAAGCAAGCGGTGAAATGTGCCTGTTTGGAAAATAAATCAATCACAGTCCATATCACAGTGTTTCCCTTGCTCTCAGGTAATTCTACTATAAAATCCATGACTATCTCCTCCCAAGGCTGAGAGTCGTCGGCCACTTCCTGTAATAAACCTGGGGTTTTTCCAGGACACTTCTTCATGGTAGCACAAGTGGCACAACTTTTTACATAACTCTCAATGCCAATTCCTCAAAGAATATGTTTTTGAAGTATTGGTACTTCAAAAGTGAAACCAAGTCTGAAGAGATGCATAACAATTCCCCAATACAAAGTTAAGAAATCCCACCCCGAAAGCTATGCAAGCAACTACGTTTCCCCACTCAGCCTGTTGGTGGGCTTTTCATGAAATGCCCAGCCTGCAGTCTCGGGAGCAGCCGATGACCTTGGTTCCCGCGAGAGAAAGTCCGAGAGAGAAAGTGTGTTTTGTCTAGCACAGGGGTAGGCAACCTTGGCTCTTTTATGACTCGTGGACTTCAACTCCCAGAATTCCTGAGCCAGCCTGGCTCAGCTTGGAAACTCTCCCTTTCCCCTCAGCATGGCTGGTTCAGGAATTCTGGGAGTTGAAGTCCACCAGTCCTAAAAGAGCCAAGGTTACCTACCCCTGGTCTAGCGCAACACCTGGCAAACCCCCTCCCTCCGTGCTCTGTGGCAACTAGGAACGAGAAGGAAAAAGATGGCTGCAACTATGCTCATTCTGAAGTTGACACTGTGAACTTCAATTCCCAGAACTCCTGAGCCATTCAATTCCAGCACGGCTCAGGAATTCTGAGAGTTGAAGTCCACAGGTCATAAAGAGGCCTGGTGTAGAGGTTGGAGCAGGTAAAACATAGAAGGCACCCTGGAAGTCACTCCCTTCCCAACCCATAGTTACTTCCACCAAGTTTTTGAAGGACTTAGCTTTGTCTTCTACGCATTTGACTATGGAGGTAGTATGTCCAATGTCAGGGGTATGTGTGTGTGTGGGAACGAGAGTTATTTATTTAAGTGGTATGGCCGCTCATCACGAAACACAACTCTGAATAACTCACAACAATGAAAAACTAAGTAAAACCCAAAATGTAGCTTCTTAACCAACGACCTTCAATCTATGTAGCTGTTCAATTCTCAAGCTTCATACCAACTTTGGGGCAATGCTGGGGCAACAGCCAGCCTTTTATGGCTTTGCAGAAGGTTAAGAGGGGAGGGGCCTGCCAGAACCCAGAGGAAGGGTGCCCCACAAGGCAGAGGTTGCTATGGAAAAGGTGTGCTTCCTAGGTCCTGCTAGATGACCCTGTTTAAGAGACAGGACCTGTATTGTGTCCACTTATCTGACCTGGTTGAGTGGACTGACACCTTCAGGGAGAGGCAGTCCTGCAAATAACCTGGACTTTTGTCAAGTAGGATTTTAAAAAAATGACAATTAGACCTTGAATTGCACCTGGAAAGAAACTGGGAGCCGGTTATATATAACGTATATGAGGCCCATACGTTAAATCAAAGTCCAGCTATACTTCCCAATAGAAATAAAAAAATTATTTAGTAGTCTTTTTGAATGTCATGTTAGAAGAAAATTCTGGTCTGATCTGAGCCAGGATTGTGTAAGAATTACAGTGGACATGGTACTTGAAGAGTAAAAAAAGTTTATTCAAGAGCATAGAAACAGCACTTGTGGTAGCTACAATTTGAGATATAGAGACTGGTAATATTTATAGGAAAGATGCTCCTGTAAAGCAATAACAACAACACTTAAACTTCATAGTGCTTTATAGCCCTCTCTAAGAGGTTTACAGACTCAGCCATTTGCCCCCAACAATCTGGGTCCTCATTTTATCCACCTCGGAAGGATGGACGTCTGAGTCAACCTGGAGCTGGTCTAGGTTCTAGGTTGCTTCTCTCCTTGATTAGTTTCCATCCATTCTTTCTTTGTCTTGCCTTCTGGTCGTTTGGAAAATAAGTTGACCCCCTCCTCTTTGTGGCAGCCCCTTAAATACTGGAAGAATGCTATCATGTCACCCCTAGTCCTTCTTTTCTCTAGACTAGCCATACCCTGTTCCTGCAACCGTTCTTCATATGTTTCAGCCTTCATCCCCCTAATCATCTTTGTTGCTCTTCTCTGCTCTCTTTCCAGAGTCTCAACATCTTTTTTATATCATGGCAACCAAAACTGGATGCAACATTCCCAGTGTGGCCTTACCAAGCCATTATAAAGTGGTACCTAAGAAGATCCTGATGTCAGGTCAGACCATCATTCCCGCAGCCCACATATGGTCACCATGGCCAACCAGATGCCTTAATGGGATAAAGCAAATGCACGCACACATGTATACACAGAGAAATGCACAGTCATAAAAACACCATAAAAAAGTTAAAACACTGTAAAAAGCACATCCTGGTTGGATTTAGAGACTATTAATACCGAGATAGTTATATGGTTTTATTATTTTATGACAGGCTGTTCTTGGTTGTTTGGCTCCAATCTAGGATATGGTTATTATTATAGAATAGAATGGAATGGAATGGAATTCTTTATTGGCCAAGTGTGATCGGACACACAAGGAAGTTGTCTCCAGTGCAGAAGCTCAAGAAGAAGAACAAGTAATAGGTTATAGATAATAATTATAGTTACGATGAGAGGTCACATCGTCATTTTATGAGGGTTCATATCAAAGGAGGAAATTCTAGGATAAATTCAGTCCAGAAAACAATCCAAGACTTTGCAATTTCCTTTTTTCTAATTATTTTTTTTAAATTTTACTCCAAAGTTAAAATACAAACTTCAATAGAAAAAAAGGAAACAAAAACAAAGCAAAACTGGACAGGATAAAAAAAATATGGATAAAAAATAATAATTAAAAGCCTACACATAAATTGTCTCCCCTAGTTGACTACTGATAAATATATTTAAACAGTAATAATTCCCCTGCTTTGCAAAACAGGTTTACACTTCATAAACGTCTACAGCCCTCTTTGGCCAGCTAATTTGACTTAGCATCTATTTACTGTAAAAAAACAACCATTAACTTGTAAAACCAACAACAAAACTGAACTTTAGAGTTAGCTCTCTGTTTACAATCTGCTATTGTATTTTACACCCAAAAACTCCACAAGGGCTTCTAATCTACCATAAATCCTTGCAATCATTATCTCTGATCAAATATCTTGGATGGATTCTTAATAATGAGTTTGCGGTTGCCTGAGAGAACAGCTGAGTGACAGGTTTCTCTGCCTTTTCCAGGACGCGGATGACACCTGTGTTCCAGAAGTTGGATCACCTGATCTTGCCGTGTGAACTCTGGTATATAAGCTGGAAAAGGGACCATTGGTGATTTTAGAGGATTCTTCTCTCAGATTGGATCCCCCTTTGAAGGTGAGAGCTGTTACGGAAAGAAGCGTGATGTAACTTTAGAGAGAGACATTACAACATATTTGTATTTATAACAGCTGTGAAGAATATCGGAAGCTACTTCTTTGTATCTTCTTTTTTTTCTGTTCTATTTTTCTTTAGCCTTCGCCCCCTTTTGATTCTTTCTTTCTTTCTTTCTTTCTTTCTTTCTTTCTTTCTTTCTTTCTTTCTTTCTTTCTTTCTTTCTTTCTTTCTTTCTTTCTTTCTTTCTTTCTTTCTTTCTTTCTTTCTTTCTCTTTCTTTCTTTCTCTCTCTCTCTCTCTCTCTCTCTCTCTCTCTCTCTCTCTCTCTCTCTCTTTCTTTCTTTTTGTTTAGATTAGTTTTCAATGTTCTTGTTTAAATGTTTTAATACGAATACCAGTGGTAATAGCTTCAGGGAGGCTTTGGATCTTACAGCCATGTACGCATGCACCGTGCCCTGATCCAAAGGGGTTTCAACAAAATCGGGAAATATCCGATGCAGAACCTTTTTAAAAATTGCCTATAGTTTGAAATTCTTCAACCTCCTTTGCAAGAATTCCTGGATAAAAAGGTATAAGGGACATTTTATTTGACTGATGAGACATCGTAGCATCTGTGTTGCTATAAAGCAACTGAAAGTCCCGTATGTCTCATAAGACGGGGGTCTCCAACCTTGGCAACTTTAAGACTTGTGGACTTCAACTCCCAGAATTCCCCAGCCAGCAAGGCTTGCATTTTATGATCTGCATTTTATGTGTTTATGTCCTTTTATGTGCCAGCCAAGGTGAGCCACAGCATTAAAAGGGGAGGGGGTTGGGATTGCTTTCCTTGCCCATGGAAGAGATAAGGAAGAGAAAAAGCAAGACTAGGGGTCCTTAAAACATTACTCTCTTCCATTTAGGCGTTGAGTTCATTGGGGTTGAGGATTAGCTAAAGGTCCCTTCTCCAAATTCTTCTGTGAGGCAGCCTGCTCTGACTTTACACCATCCATTCACCAACTATGACCCTGATCTTAATGGCCACTGTCGGAGGAACAAACTATGACAGCCATTTTGAGAATTACAGGCTGTGATTCCTGGCAAACTGGGGTCTCTACCAATTGCTCAGGGTAGTACTTGGGGAGGGGGCTGCAATCCGGAGACGAACAGGCAGGCTTCACGGTTGAGACGAGTGCTCGGTTCTTCCTTCTGCGGAGGGAGACCCAAAAGGGGGTGCCCTGGTTTGGGTGGAGGATCTTCAGGGTTCTTCTCAACTTCTGCTTCTCTCCTCAGGTCTGGAGATGTTTCTCATCACTTGTTTTATCTTTGGTCTCTTAGGCAGCCTTACCTGGGCAGGTAAGTTGTTGCCAGCACTCCAGTAGGGACTACAAGGGAAAAAAACAAGCCTTAACTTCCAACTCTTTTTAGCATTGCATAAGACAGGGGTCTTCAAACTTGGCAACTTTAAGACTTGTGGACTTCAGCTCCCAGAATTCCTCAGCCAGCCCTCAGGGCTGGCTGAGGAATTCTGGGAGTTGAAGTCCACAAGTCTTAAAGTTGCCAAGTTTGGAGACCCCTGGCATAAGATTAGCATGACAGCCTCAACTTTTTACTTTTACACATTAGTATACAACCAGCCATTTCTATAACAAATCAATCTAATCGGCAAAATCAAAGTCAAAGTTTCATTTTTTTCATCACAAGCACAAAGTCCAGAAGTGATGCCCAAATAAAAAACATAATTAAATATATTCTCCTCTTAAGCAATCAATTTAACCATTTCTGCTTTCTCTTCCTTGCTGTGGAAATAATATATATTTCTGTTTGCATTTAATAATCTTTATAAACTATCCCCATTTATATTAACAAAATTCACTGTATTCTTTCAAAGTCTTCAACCTTAAAGGGAAAAATTACTTTTTTTTAATCCATTTTAAAACTCTAAACTTCTCTTTAAGCTAATACATCTTTTTCTTTAACTTGCTCTTAACATAGATACTTTCAAATACACTTTCAGTAATATTTCACAAGCTTTAGGAATTACTTAAATGTTATATATAAAGGGGAAAAATGCATTTTCAAACCCATTTTGCATTAAGACTTTCTTCGAATTACAAATTTCAAACGGATAAAAATCCACCTTAATTCCAACTGACTCATTGAGTTTAAGTCACTCCTTCCAGCTTATCTTCATGGAATAAAATCTTTTTCTTCTCTGGAATGCTTATTGAGTAGTTACATATTTCTCTTTTGCTCAAGGATTTCTCTACCTTGTTGGTGTCCATGAGGAAAAAGTCCATTTTTATTCTGTTTTCTGAGCAGGTCCAAGTGTTCGGACTGTCTGTCCTCCTGGCACCTTTGCCTATAAAGACGGAAGCCAGTGGTATTGCTACAAGTTCTATGAAGATCAGTTCACCTTTCATGATGCTGAGGTAAGCCCCCTGAGGTAACTCACCTGAGGTAACTCACCTGAGGTAACTCACCTGAGCGGGAAGGATTCCCTTAAGCTGGCCCAGAGTTTTTCCAAACTTCATAATGCCAAAAAGTTCACGTCATTTTTTTTAAATGAGGAGCACCTGCTACATGACTCTCCCTTAGAAAAAAGATAGAAGTCTAAAAGAAAGAGTAAAATAAAATACTTTAGTAATTCTCTAGAATTCCCCTCAGTTTAGTACTTGGATAATAAATCTGAACGGGATTCACGGGCTGGCTTCACTTCCATGTCGGAGTGAAATTCGTTAAAGGAAGCAGAACTGGAATAAGACATCCTCCTGCTACATTTAAATGGGATTGGGTGGTGTGTGATTTAACAGGTCGTGCAACTCAGCTACTGTCTTGTCTATGTTGTGGGAACAAGGCCAACAATTACAGGGTTAACAGAGGTTCCTCACTTAGCAACCAATCACAGTTAGGACAGTGATGAAAAGGTATCTTTATGGCTAATCCTCACATTTATGACAGTTTCAGTTGATTTAGCAACCGCTTTGCCTGAGTTGCTGGTTCCAGTTGTGGTTGTTAAATGAGGACTGCTGTACCTTCAAAAGTTCAAGCCATGCTGTTTCAAAGTGGGCCCTTGTCTCTCAGGGTGTCTCTTTATTTCCACACACAAATACACACCTCCTTCCCTCTTCTCTCTCCCTCCCACACCTTGTTTGGATGTCCCACTTTTTTGGGTGTATCCCACTTCTGACACCATTTTCACACCTCGCTCCGAAGCCCGAGAGCCATTTTCCCCAATATATTTTTTCTTTATTTTTCCTTGTTGGGCAAGAAAGTCATGCTCGCATCTGCAGCCCCTCTTAGGAGAACTTCTACGGCAGAAACCTAGTTGGGAGGACCTTGTCTGCCCAGACTGCAAGACACCCCCACCTCCCCGGGTTGGTAGGCCTGGATTGTAGCAGACCTGCAATGGACAACCTGGTTTGTTGGTGCTGAGATATTTTTGGTTCTTTTCTCTTTGCAGGAAGAGTGTCAGTTCAAATGGAAAGGCCATTTAGCATCTCTGACAAAAGACAAGCAGGTCAAAAGCATCGGGGCCTATGTCACTAAAGAAAACCTGGACGGTGATTTGGTCTGGATTGGACTCCGACGAGATAAAGGGTGCAGTGTGGTGAGTCCTTGGTCCTCCTGGCTCTGAGCAACCAGCAGCTGTTTCCATACAGATGTTTCCTGAGTGGTGATTTACACCATCCTTGAATAGCCCAGCCACCTTGTTCCATCTCCGTCCCCTGATGCTGGTCTTGTCCCACGTTAATGGGCTAGATAGACTGTGTGGTGTTGTATCTAAGCACCATCCCATTGCTGCTCCTGACACAACAGTTCATTTAGTGACCGTTCGAAGTTACAAGAGCACTGGAAAAAAAGTGACCTGTGACTGTTTTTCACACCCATAACGGTTGCAGCATCCCCAGGGTCACGTGATTTATCTTCGGATGCTTGATAACTGGTTCACATTTATGACAGTCGCAGTGTCCCGGGGTCACGTGATCCCCTTTTGTGACCTTCTGACAAGCAAAGTCAATGGGGGAAGCCAGATTCACTTAACAACGGTGTTACTAATTTAACACCTGCAGGGATTCACTCAACAAATGTGGCAAGAAAAGTCGTAAAATGGGGCAAAACCCACTTAACAAATTTCTCACTTAGCAACAGAAAGTTTGGGCTCCATTGCGGTCATAAGGCGAGGACTACCTGTGTTTTAACCTGGATTCCCGCACTGAGCAGGCCGCTGGACTCAAAGGCTCGGGGATCTTTATAGCCCCAGGAACCTTGGATTCTATGCATCGCAATTGCAATAGCCCTTATACACTTATATGCCGCTTTTGCATCCAAAGGACCTAACTGGGTCTCTGCCTAGGACAGTCGAAAGAATGACTTAGGGCAGGGGTGGGCAACCTTGGCTCTTTTATGACTCGTGGACTTCAACTCCCAGAATTCCTGAGTCAGCATGGCTGGCTCAGGAATTCTGGGTATTGAAGTCCACAAGTCATAAAAGAGGCAAGGTCCCCTACCCCGTGTGGTGCTTGCTTGCACAAAAGCCTAATTAGCAGGACTTCCCCCTTTAAATTAATTTAACCTAAATTTAGAATTGGAATTTAAATTTTTTTTATCACCGCCCCCCTCCCCCGTGTTCCCCATTCACCCACCTCAACGTGTTTTATTCTGCATTGCACAGAAAATTGGATGGCGCTGGACTGATGGGACACGATCCACGTATAAAATGTGGAGCTATGGTGAACCCAACATGTCGTCTATCCATGAGTCTTGCGTCAGTCTCTCTCCTGCATCTGGTCAGTAAGAGAAGCTATCGTTTCTTAGTGTGGATGGAGTTTGCGTCTGTAATTCCAGGAAAGCAGTGAAGGGGAGGGAAGACGGGGAAGGGAAGACGGGAAAGAGAAAATGGGGAAGGGAAGGGAAGACAGGGAAAGGAAGACATGGAAGGGAAGACGGGGAAGGGAAGGCAGGAAGGGAAGGCAGGAAGGGAAGGCAGGAAGGGAAGACAGGAGAGAGCTTTGTGAATGCCTGGTTTTATTTCAAACATTTATATTTACCCGGCCACCCAGCTCAATCAAGGTGACTCTGAGTGACATACAGCAACAAGAATAAACCTATAATCTAAAACATCAACTGTATTTCACTTTAAAAAGTAAGCCAGATGTGCAAAACAGCAATCTGAATAGAATAGATTAATACAGTGTTTTTCAAGATTAGCAACTTGTATGGCCTTCAGCTCCCAGGATACCCCAAGAAGAGACCCAAATGCTTGAGGAAGACCCCTGTCTTAACTCCCTTGATGAAAGAGCTGAGTCTGCTCTAGCTCAGCAGGAAGATTGTTCTAGAGCAGGGAGGCAGCCACGGAAAAGGGGCCCTTCCTAGATCCCCCCAGATGGCAAGGCTTAGATGAGGGGAGGTGCAGCATGCACCCCACTTGTAGGAGAGGAGCTGGAAGGCGGAGTTAAACATGTCATCTGTTTGAAGTCTCTGTGTTGCCACGAGAGACCTAAGTCCAGTCCCCCTGAGTTCTCTTGACCCTTATCTAGTGCCCATTTAGCTTTGACCACTAGTTGACTAGATTCTTGTGTGTGGAAGCTGTTTGCACTTGACGCCACCCATGAGTGGGCGTGGGGCAGGCAGATGCACTTGAGAGCAGATGGTCTGCAAGTAGCCCAATCCTGTGCCATATTGGGCTCTGAAGATGATCATCACCCATGTTCCTTTCTTTCAGGGCACGAGAAATGGGTTGATGTAGACTGTGGCCACACATTTCCTTTCCTCTGCAAATGGAAACCCTCTTAAGCCACGTCTGAAGATGGAGTTGGGGGGGGGCTCCCCATTGAACGGAAACCTGGGCTGAGATCTTTCGGTTCCATCTTCTGCATGTGCAAAATGTCTTTGCCAGAAAGACCACCTGAATGTCAAGCAGTTGGTTCCTCTCTGTCCTCGGAACTTGCTTCTCTCCCCCTCTTTCTGAAGAATGTGCCCCTCCCTTGATAATAAAGTCTGTTGCTCTGCCCTTGTCTTGAGTTTGGCGTTTCTCTCCCAGGGGGTCCAGGGCCCCTCCCTGAATACCTCTCAGAGGAAAGAGGGTGTTGTGTGTTGTGCAGTTGGCTTTCTGGTCACAAAGACATCATGCCACGTTATCGGCTCCTTTCCTGGCATCCCTCTCTCCCACCTTTTCTCTCCAAGGGAAATATGAGATTAATGAGATGAGAAACATGGATTTGTGGAAATAATGTCCCCCTGGAGTGGAAAAAGGTCCATGCAGGGTGGGTAGCTGGAGGATCGCTGAAGCAAATCAGACCAAAAACATTAACCAGCAAAAGCTGAAAGAAAGTCATGCATTCGTGATGCTCATCTTCTGGTTAATTGGCACCTCCTGCAGGTTCTGGTGAGACCACAGTCGTGTCTCTTCCGGGGTGTTTGAGCTGCAAAGCAAGGATGCTCCTTTCCTTAAAAGGTTGGTAGATCAGCTCTGAGGGTTCCTAGATCAAAGGTCAAGGTGCAAAGGAAACCCCAAGGCTGGTATTCGTCAGAGTGCTATCTGCAAAAGGGGCTTGTGGTCCAAGGTCAAATTATCCTACTTTGTAGACATTGTGCAAAAATCTCCAGACGAGGCTTTAATTCTGGGGAAGGTAGAAGGGGAGAGAAGAGGATGAACAACAGCCAAGCGGAAGGACTCAGTTATATTGGCAGAGGGTACATATTGGAAGATCTGAAGGATCTGGCTGGGGACAGATCATCATGGAGGAGATCTACCTCACTGCTAAGAGTTGAAGGCACACAATCAATCAACCAACCAACCCTCAAGTATTAGGCTGTTCAATTACATATTTTTGGATTGTGACACCTAACACTGCATGATACTTCTCTGCAAGCCATCTGTTTGATGGCTTATAACTTGAGGTCCATTCAGGTGTGTCCAGAGATAAAACCTGTCAAGGTGTCATGCTTCTGCCACGAAGACCATGTCCATAAAACCATTAAGATGTTGGTCTTCATGCTTGGGCTTTGATACGGATGAGGTTAAGATCATGGCCGTGATCTGGTGAGGGACACTCACCCAAAGCATAGGAAAGCAACTAGGTTGGGAAGTCCAATGAGCACGCAGACTGTAGTCCGGTCTAGTTGTCCAGTTTAGGGGTGTGATGGCTCAGTGGTTAAAGATGCTGAGCTTGTCAGCTGCAAAGCTGACAGCTGGGTTCAAGTCCTGCACTCCCTTTACTTGCCCCAGCTTCTGCCCATCTAGCAGTTTGAAAACATGTAAATGCAAGTAGATAAATAGGTACCACTTCGGTGGGAAGGCAACAGTGTTCCCTGTGCCTTTGGTCAGTGGTGGGATTCAGCCAGTTCGCAACAGTTCGGCAGAACCGGTAGCTAATTTTTTGTTGCCCAGGCCCAGAATGGACTTCCGGAAGTGGCATCCACACAGAGAACCGGTCGTTCACCTATTTGAATCCCACCACTGCCTTTGGTGTATAGTCATGCTGGCCACACATGACCACGGAAAATGTCTTCAGACAACGCCGGCTTCCTCAGCTAAGAAATGGAGATGAGCATCACACCTTAGAGACAGATATGTCTGAGAGGGGAAATCTTACCTTGCATCCATTGTAATCCATCCATCTAATGCCCCTACCCCTCCTTTTAGATTCTTTTAGACTTTATAAAGAGAGAGAGAGAGAGAGAGAGAGGGAGGGAGGGAGGGAGGGAGGGAGGGAGCAGACATACTTTCTGTTTTAATACATATACTTGGAATTGCTGTTTCTTTATAGACTATCACCAACTCTAACATGGTTCCCTCTCTATACAGTGGTGTTTGCCAACCTTGGCAACTTGAAGATGTGTGGACTTCAACTCCCAGAATTTTCCAGCCAGCATCGCGAGATAGAACATAGCATCGCTGGCTGGAGAAGTCTGGTAGTTGAAGTCCGCGCATCTTCAAGTTGCCAAAGTTGACAAACCCTGCTCTATGGTGTTCTCTCACACCAAATAAATGTTGTGTGTGTGGTATCAAGTAGATTCTTATGGTCAGTTGGACATGTTATTGTCCATATCGGTGTTCTTTACTTTGTCAAGATCGTTCTAGCTTTTTCATACCAAAACTGGATATGAATAATAACTTTATTTCATTGTTCCTGCCTGACATTTCAACCTTATCAAAGGTGGCAGGTACTAGATTTCAGCAGAAGGGAATGCTGAGAACAAAAAAAGAAGAAAAAGTTTGACCCAGAGAAAAGGAATTGAAGCGAGGAGAAGGAAGTGTGCAAAACCCTTTTGATTCTTTCTGGAAAGATGTTTCTTCTGGTCATCATGCGTGGGCAAGATGGTGACACCCGTCTTCTCACATAGGAGATTAAATGTTTCACTCTCTTGATCTCTTCGCTGCGGAGTAGAGATTCCCAACTGGGAAGGATATATTTTTCTAATGCTTTCTCCTACACAGGACAAATATTCTTTTATTGGCCCAAAGATGCTTTTTCAAAAGGCAACTAGACATTGTTTTTCTTGAAGATGTTTCACTTCTCATCCAAGCAGCTTCTTCAGTTCTGATGGAATGGTGACTCCATTCCATCAGAACTAAAGAAGCTTCTTGGATGAGAAGCAAAACGTCTTCAAGGAAAAACAAAGTCCAGTTGCCTTTTGAAAAAGCACCTTTGGGACAACCCTGTCCTGGATGACTCAGAATCTCCATAGACATTTTTTTACTGGCAATAAAATGAACATAAGTGCTGAAAGAAATGGAGCTTTTTATTGAGTACTTGAACGACTGAATTATTACACTGAATTATTATTCTTGATCACATGAATTACTGAAAAAGGGGCTCTTGAAAGAATTAAGTCCATCCAGATCACAACTAAACTTTGTCTTCAGCTGTGTCTTAAAACTGATAAGATGAATTTTGAGTCTGTCTCTCAGGGGTTGGTAAATTTGCAAGATGTACAATACTGTTGTTGTTGTTGTTCATGAAAGTAAAAATGTACACAAGGCAACTTGTTATGGGGCTTGCAGGCACCAAGTTATGATAGAACATAGAATGCTGAATTAATATGATATCTTTCATTGTCTCATGAGAAATGTTTTATCTTGAGTAAGTTCATTGACCAGTTCCTATGTAGCAGTCTCATTTTTCTTAGAGAAAAAAACACACACACACAAAACCACAAACTGCAAAATGAAGCCTGCCCCATCTTCTAGATGTTGAGAAGCTTCCTCAGGGCCCCCTTCACTTCCTTGTTGCGGAGGCTGTAGATCAAGGGGTTCAACATGGGGGTGACGATGCAAAACATGGTGGAGATCAAGGTGTCCACCACTAGAGAGTAGCCAGCACTGGGCTGGTTGTAGTTCACAAAGGCATTTCCAACAAAGAGTGTTACTACAGCAATGTGGGAAGCGCAGGTGGAGAAGGCTTTGCGTCTTCCGATCCTGGAGCGGATCTGCAAAATGGAGGACAAAATGTAGAAATAGGACAGGACGATGAGAAGAACAGGGACGAGGCCCACCAAGGTGCTGTTGATATAACTGACCAATGTGTTGACTGAAATGTCACTGCAAGCAATTTTCAACAATGGGGGGACATCACAAAACATGTGAGGGACCTGGAGATGTCCACAGAAATCTAATCTAGAGGCCAGGGCAGCGTAGATAGCCGAGTCCAGAAAGCCCCAAAGCCAAACGGCCACAGACATCTGGACGCACAACTTGCCTCTCATCAGGTGTTCATAGTGCAAAGGTTGGCAGATGGCAGCGTAGCGGTCATAGGCCATGACGGCCAGCAGGGCCGGCTCACATCCCGCAAAGCCAATCAGGAAGAAGGCTTGTGCCAGGCATTGGTTGTAGGAGATGGTGTACTGCTGGCGTAGGAAGTTCACCAGGATCTTTGGTACCACCACAGAGGAAAGGCATATATCCAAGAAGGAGAGCTGGCTGAGGAAGAAGTACATGGGGTTATGAAGACGGGAATCCAGGAGAACCAGGGTTATGATCATGAGGTTGCTCATCAGCGTGGCCAAATATTCAGTAACGAACACCAAGAACAGGTGGATTTCATGACTGAGAAGGCTGGACAAACCCAGGAGGATGAATTCTGTCCCTTGGGTTTTGTTCTGGGCATCCATGAGAGAAAAAAAGAAACAGCTGGCAAAACAGAAAAATGCATGTCAAGAAAGCAAAGAGGAGTAATGAATTTTGGAGAACGCATGTAAGAGGTAAAATGACAATGTCATTATATGGGGTCTCTGTGGAGAATGAAAAATTAAGAATCTCTTATACCTAAAGATAACCTTATTAAGAGTCAAATATATATGGGTTGATGTTTCAAGGACTTCCTTCCTTCCTTCCTTCCTTCCTTCCTTCCTTCCTTCCTTCCTTCCTTCCTTCCTTCCTTCCTTCCTTCCTTCCTTCCTTCCTTCCTCCCTCCCTCCCTCCCTCCCTCCCTCCCTCCCTTCCTTCTCAACTGCAACAAGAATGATTAGGGGACTGGGGGCTAAAACATACGAAGAACGGTTACAGGAACTGGGTATGTCTAGTCTAATGAAAAGAAGGACTAGGGGAGACATGATAGCAATCTTCCAATATTTGGGGCTCCTACAAAGACAAGGGGGTCCAAGTATTTTCCAAAGCACCCAAAGAGAAGACAAGAAATGATGGAAACTAACCAAGGAGAAAAGCAATCTAGAACTAAGGAGAAATTTCCTAATTTCTCAGCAATCAACCAATGGAACAGCTTGCCTTCAGAAGTTATGGGTGCTCCATCACTGGAGGCTTTCAAAAAGAGGCCGGACCACCATTTATCTGAAATGATATAGGGTCTCCTGCTTGAATAGGGGGTTGGACTGGAAGAGCTCCAAGTTCCCTTCCAACTCTATTATTCTATGTTCTCCTTGTACTATTTTGAATGAGAATTAGCCCCAGGGTGAGATGAGTTAGATGGAGATGGAGACCTGGGGAAGTGGAACTTAATTCTCCCTCTGCATTCCTGGGGCTTTTGACTTGCTGAGAAAATCTGAGGAAAATCCTTTCCAAGTTTGCTATCTAAACCATTTTCCAATGCCAAGACAAATATTGAATACTTTGTTTTATTTGTTCAATTTGTATAACCGCCTATTTCACATCTGTGATTCTGGACAGCTCATACCATGAAAAACCATCATATAATATGACTAATAAACAAAATCCAAAAATCCGTAAAACAAGATAACCCCATTTGAAAACCAAAAATTACACCTAAGAAACAGAAAAACAGGAAGTGAAAGTCATGAATATAGACATCTAGTAGAGTCTGAACCGTAAACAGGTTCCCAAGCATACTGGCACAGCCACGTTTCTAGAGCTGTCCGGCTTGCGACCAATCTGGCATCTCAGGGGGGGTGTGATGTTATAAAGGGTGGGGGGGGGGGGCTGAGGCAGGAAAGGATCTCCTCCTGAGTCCCACCAGATGACACTCCCTAATAGGTGAGTGAGCAAATGGGCTAAGAGGACCCAAAATTAAGTGCTACAAAGTCTTCTGAGGAAGTAACAGTCCTTCAACTCTGCCTTCTCCCGCCATTGGCATCCTTAGGAGCCACACTGTGATGCTCTCACCTGAAACAGCAGGTTTTGGATCACCCTCTTCAGAGGTCATCAGCCTGCAGAAGGACACACACTTCTTCAGCCTTCCCAAGATCCTCTGCCCTCTGCTTTGAGAGATGATCTTGCCTGAAATGACAGTTCCTCTGAGATTGGACAGCCTGGAGGAGAGAAGGGAAAGGGTGGGACATGGTTGCAATAGCAATAGCACTTAGATTTATATACCGCTTCACAGTGCTCTACAGCACTCTCTGGGCGGTTTAGAGAGTCAGCCTCTTGCCCCCCAACACTCTGGGTCCTCATTTTAACCAACCTCGGAAGGACGGAAGGCTGAATCAACTTTGAGCCAGTCAGCATCAAACTCCTGGCAGTGAGCAGAGTTAGCCTGTAATACTGCATTCTCACCACTGCACTACCGGGGCTCTTTAAATATATTAAGGATGTGAATTAGGTTCTGGAAGGCCGTATTTTCAATATTAAGCAAAAATAAAAAACACGGGAGCATAATCTCACACAGACAGGAGGGAAGTTGAGAAGTCATGTTAGAAAGTTTTTCACAGAACGAGTAGTGGAAGCTTGGAACCAGCATTCAGTGGCGATGGGGGGGGGTGTCAATCCTCAGTAACTGAGTTGAAACATGCTTGGGATATAGACATGCTCCTCATCCCCAAAAAAATTAA
The DNA here is from genome assembly GCA_023970755.1 of Azemiops feae. Taxonomy (NCBI): domain Eukaryota; kingdom Metazoa; phylum Chordata; class Lepidosauria; order Squamata; family Viperidae; genus Azemiops; species Azemiops feae. Next base: position 144,425 of record JALGBA010002281.1, on the reverse strand, counting down.
AAAGAAGAAAATAAATTAAAAAGAAAACAAACAACCAAACTCTCAAAGGGCAAACCCGATGGACCACTTGGTCTTTTTCTGCCATCATTTTCTATGTTTCTATAACCGTTGATGGGAAATGCTACTGAGAAATGCTACTCTTTGATAGAGTATAGGAAATAGAATATAGTGGAGAAATATTAATATATATATATATATATATGTAATAGTTACATTATATGTTTATTTTAGAAATAATTAGAAATAATTTAGGCTAAAATGTAAAATGGTTTTAAAAAAACTTAAAGTCATGTTCATTTATAAAATATGTATGTGAAATAGAATAGAATAAGAGATAGAATTTAATTGAGAAGTATAAAGTGAATAATTGGAGTAATATGTATAGGTTAGAAACAATCTATATTATATGGATACCCGAATTGTATACTATATGTTTATGTAATGCTAAACTGGAATATGTTAATGGAAGTTAGTTAAGCTCGAAAACGGGTGGAAATATTATTGATAGTTTTTTTTGTGTGTGTTTTTTTTCTTGATTGATAAAATAGAGAGGGAAATTTTAAAGAAGTAACTTAAATTGTTCATGTATGATTATATTTTCTACTTTGTTCCATGGAGTGCCCTATCTCCACGATGAGTCCTAAGCACTCGGTTGTAAAACAAAAAAATTCAATAAAACTTGCTATATATATATATATAAAAAAAACCACAGAGCATGAACAAGCCAAGTTATGCTTGGACGGTCCATAAATCTTCAAGGGAGATCAAAGAAAATGCTTGACTTGCTCTTGATGTCAATACAGAACAAGCCTGACCCTTTTGTCTGTGGAGATTCTCAGTCATCCAGGTCATAGTTGTCTCAAAGGTGCTTTTTTTCTTCAAAAAATAACTGGACTGTTTTTTTTCCCCTGGAGGAAGAAGAAGAAGATGTTTCGGGTCTCATCCAAGAAGCTTCATCAATTCTGGCAGTAGCTCTTTGACCTTTGTGAGACCCCCTAAGTGGAGATTCCTGGGTGGAATCAGATATCTAGGAATTCCTGGTTCCTCACCACTTCCCTCAGCCTTCCAAGAATAGATCTCTCCCTGCCAATGCCTCCCCACAATGATTGGAAGAAGAACCTTTGAGGACCACACACCAACTCACCTTTGATGGTCATCTCTCCTGTTGAAGACCAGCTGTGGCTGAAGCAGAATCAGCTCTCCCAAAGTTCTTTCACAGGTGGGGCTTAGGTGCCATGAGAATGGAGGTGCCTCCTCCGAATGTCTGCCCACGGAGCAGGAAGGGAGATGTTTAGAAGATCGTTCTCACCACAGAAGCAATTTTCACAGATCGTGCATTATCCGTGACAGGTGGTAACTCATGGGGGGAAGCGTCCCTTGGCACGGAATAGCAGGGCAGGGAGAAGGGACCCTCTGGGGCAAAACTCACAACTGGGACTTGTTAGCTGTACCAGCGCTGGGGGGACGCAGTGCAAGGAAGAGGGCAAAGCTGACTAGCTTCATTTTACCTTGAAACATAGCAAGTCAGGAAGAGAAATCAGAAATTCAGTTCTCATTGTAGTTTGTAGCTGCTGTTCCAGATATGAATCCAAGGGTACATCATAAAATGAAAGATGCTTAACTCCTTCCTTCCACGGTCCCTTCCTCCCAGCCAAACTAGTAAGGGCCATTGTCTTCTTGCTAAGGCACGCATTTCAGTGCCTGAATATACGCTGTATAATTTTGATTAGCGTTATGTATTATACAGTATATAATAGCACAAATGACAAAATCCGACTCCATACAAAAGAAGGATCCAGAGACAGAGATTGCGGTGCACGACATTCTCATTCTTCCGGCCAAGGATGACCCCCCCCCCCATGTCCACACACACTGGAGTCAGACTGGAGAGGAGGTTCAACACATGAGGATCACGTGACCCAGAGCGTGACTTCTCTCTAGTTGCCCCAGAACACAATGATCTTTTTTACAGGGGTAACTTCTGAGATGGTCATTGAAGAGTCCACTCAACATTTATGAGTCGTTGGATCGGAGTCTGCCAGCAAAATCCCAGGGCTGCAGATCACTCTTGGAAGCTGAAAAGCATCCTGGAGATTGGTGGAGGGGCAGTTTTGATTTTTGTTTTTTTAGCAGAAAATAACCTTTGTATTCAGAAATTCACCAGGAGCTGAGCTCAATTCCAGGGAAACTTCCTTGCTTTGTGCAGGTAGTCCCCGACTTCCCCAATTCCAACTTCTCTCGGGGAAAAAAAAGATCTCGCAAAGTTGGAATTGATTTGACCTTCCCCCCCCACAAACTTCTTTTGTTTCTCTGCACGCGGCGGCGGTGGATCGTGAAGGATAAGCGGCACGGGGCTGGGAGTCAGGTAAGGGGCTGCAGGGGCACAGGAAGGGCACGCGCCCCGCCCTCCCTCCCCGCTACCGTACCTAATCCGCCACCACACTCTTGCTGCCGCGTTGCTTCTCCACCCCATGCACAGGCCCCGCCCCACCCCCGCGTGCTCGCGGCCTACTGGTGCCGGTCCTGGCAAAAAGTAACCCCTCCCCCAAAAGTAAATCCTAGTGCTTAGTTCAGAGCCCCAAAGAAAGTAAGACCGGGTCTTACTTTTGGGGAAACACGGTATGTCAACGCAGGCAGAAAAGGTTGAATTGTTTCTTTATATCCTATTTTGCGGTTGGGGTTGATGTGTGACCTGGCTAGAGGAGGTAGGTGTCCCAGGGGGAGTTTACTATTCAACAGTCCCCCCCCCCCTTTGTGCAGGACCAAAGGCTTGTTAGTTTCCACATAGCAACAAGGGTTTCTAGTGATTGCAACAGCCGTACCTTTGGTCAGTTTGGATCGTCCTAAAGGCGGCTTGCTTTTGATTTTCAGAAGTCTGTCGTCTGGGGGCTTTGGGGGACATTTCCTGATCTGCCTGATCTGCAGGTGGGTGTGCATTGGACAGGGGAGCAGGGAAATATTATTGCCACCCAATTTTCCTTATGAAAGATGCCTGCTTGGTAAAAGAGGCTGATCTTCATGCAAGAAAGCAACGTAACATCAATGGGTGGTCCTTCTTAAGAGGACCCCCACCCCACCCCCACCCCCACTTTAAGGCCAAGGCTTGCATTCTGGGGTCCTGCACTTTAGACCTCAACCGTCTCCTGGGTCTTCGAAATAAAGGAGGCCAGCCATGCCAAGACAGAGTTTATTCGACTTTCTGGCAATGAGCAAAGTCAGATGCAAGCTACAGAAAGCATCTGTTGAGCGAAGGGCTGCAGAGCAGAGATTTTGGCAGGCGGAGGGGCCTCGTTGCTTCTCCAGACTTCACCAGGCGCTTCCCTCCCTCTGGAGCAGGAGATGGAGCCGTTTGCCCTAGAATTTGCACTGGCAGATAAAAGCACGCAGGGAGCTGCAGGCCTCGTCGTTCCACTGCTTGTAATCTGGGAGCAAAAGAGAAAGTTTGACCCCCTTTCTTGAAGCGACTCATTTCAGGGGCTCCTCTCTCATTGGCAGGAGGACATGAGGATGCTAAAACGGACTTGGGTTTCAGCAGATGGTAACCTAGACAACTAATCCAAAGTTGCTTTTTTTCACGAGGCGACTGGACTTGGTTGTTTTTCCTTGAAGACGTTTCGCTTCTCATCCAAGAAGCTTCTTCAGCTCTGACTGGATGGTGGGGAATGGCTGTCAGAGCTGAAGAAGCTTCTTGGATGAGAAGCGAAACATCTTCAAAGGAAAACAACAAAGTCCAGTTGCCTCGTGAAAAAAAGCAACTATGGGACAACCGTGACCTGGATGACTGACAAACCCCCAATAGACACCGAGATAACTAACCTAGTCAAGTCAGGACATGGCCACCAGATCCTGCCTGTCAAGCTCTGCTCGGCCACAAGAGGGTAGCAGAGAACTTGAGTTTTTGGTCCATCTCTTTGGACCGAAGAGATAAAAATTGGATAAAAATTGGGTGGGGCTTTGATTTCACTAGCATGGCTGCTATTGTGACTTTTTTTTAAAACCATGTGCTAAGGAGCCTGGATGATGGGTATGAGCACCAGTATATTGGCTTGCAAAGAGGCCCTTCAGTTGGACCTCCTAGGTTGCGCAGAAGAGCGTCCCACGGGAATTTTGTGTTCACTTGGCCGTACTGGACTGTGTTGTGTTTGTGTTGGCCTGTGAGAGCCAAGGGATCGACAAATGGCTTTTATTTTTCTTGGTCAAAGATCATCCGTTGCCAACGGGTGAGTGTTCCAAGATGCATCAACGGGTCCTCCTCTTCGCCTCCCTCCCCTCCCCCTTGGCTTACCTAACTGAGCCCACAGCTCAACACAGAACTCATTTTCCAATCTGTTATTCGGCTCTCCTGGTTTCCAGGATAAGTAGTCGGTGCAGGATCTGTCTGTCCACTCCCAGACGCGTTTCTGTAATGAAATGTTCACCCAGGAAGAGGCTCTGGGTAAACAGGGCCCAGGGCCAGAGAGAGAAAAGATGGCAGGTTTCACGGGGCACATCATATAGACCCCCCTTCCCCTCTCTCTCTTTCTCCATCTATCCAGTCAATCTCAGTTGATCTGGAACAACTAAGCAGGGTTAAACTTGGTGAATGCCTGCCTAGGTAGGATCAGAAGATCCAGAGGGAAAAACACCCCAGACGAAGACCACTTTTAGGTGTCCATGAAGTCACCAGCTCAGCTTGACAGCCACCTTGCCTCATGCCCAACTTGGTGGCAGCTCTGGCCCATACTGGTTGACGTCAGACAGATAATCAAAGAATCTTTGTATGGGAGACCACCAGCAAAACTCCAGGGATATAGATCATTCTTGAAAACTGAAATGAATCCTGGGAAGTTATTGGGGGGGGAGGGAAGGGGGAGACCAGTTTTGTGTTATTTGCACTAAATAATATTTGTATTCATGAAGCCATAAAGAGCTGAGCTGAATTCCAGGGAAACTTCCATTCTTTGAATAGGATCAAGCAGTTTTCAGCAATTGAAAATGCAACACAGCGCAAGATGCCATAGAAACGAGCAACTTCTGCAGAAAATAAAAAGGGGGGAAAGAACGAATAACACCACATTAATGACCCACTAGGGTTTCAAGAAGCTTTAGAGGCCACTCAGTGGGCCGTAAAGAGGAAGGCAGACGGAAGGTGGAGTTCAGTGTGAGAGATGGCCTTGATCCCGAGATGGAGATCAGAGCAGGATCCATCCCTTTGGGGGTTTAAAGACAGCTGTCAGTTCTTCAACTGGGCAGGAAAAGTTGGTGAGAGGCAGGAGAGACAGCATGGGGGTAAATGACATTTTTCAGAGGTTTTGTCCAAGCGTTTTTATCAGAGAGGTCCCTACCTCCCATGGGAGGATCCCTCAAAAAGCTCATAAAACTGTAAAGTGGATTGATAAATACAAGCAATAGAAAGGACCTACTTTCTGTGCATCGTTCAATCCGATCCAGACATTGTTCTTCTTTGTGAGATAGTCGGAGACGTACTCGGCCAGGTCGGCTGACTCTGCCATGCTGTGGATGGAGGCCAGGTGGCAGCCCGGCTTGTGTTTCCTGCAGAACATCTGGGAAGAGCAGCAACAGAGAAAGGCTCTTTTTCAGCAGAGAAGGAACACGTTTGTGTGTTTGTGTTTGTGCATGTGAGAAAACAGCAGGGATCTTTTTATAAGGTCCTAGCCACCATCTTTGTTGAGTCCCACCGATGTCCTTGCCGGAGTCTACAACACTTGAAAAGTTCCTGACTTAGATTCATCAGTTAAACTCTCTGATCCCAATTACTTCAAAGGCAAGATGGTCTTAATATGCCCAGCTAGAGTTCCCAGTGTAAGATCAGGAAATCTGATATCTACAAGATAGTCACTCAACCTTGAAGCTCAATCCTACCCAACAGGTATTGACCATGAAGGCCTACACTGGTATATAGTGAGGACAATTAACCAGTGGAATAGCTTCCTTCCAGAAGATGTGGAGGATTTTAAGAAGAAACTGGATAGCCACTTGTCAGGAATGGCATAGGGCAGGGGTCTTCAAACTTGGCCCTTTTATGACTTGTGGACTTCAACTCCCAGAATTCCTCAGCCATCCACAAGTCATAAAAGGGCCAAGTTTGAAGACCCCTGCCATAGGGTCTCCAGCTTGAGCAGGGGGTTGGACTAGAAGACCTCCAAGGTCCCTTCCAGCTCTATCCTGAAGTTGACTATGAATTTAGTCCATATAATACTTGCATTTCAGATTATTCTAAAATTATGAGCTTTTCATTTTATTTATTTATTAAATTTGTTTGCTGCCCATCTCGTCAGAAGGTGACTTTTCATGCACCCATCCAGGTCTTCCTTGATGGGTCTTCAACCCACCCAGAGGGTACTTCACAAGGATCAGCCTAGTCTTCTCCACCTGGACTAGAATATTCACGGGCACGCAGCACTTCTAACCTCTGCATCTTTCCAGGTCTTGAGCTGATCGTGGACCTTGTAGCAAAACCCATTCCTGGAGAGCCAGTCCTTGGGACAACAGCAGCCTTTGGCTCCTGTGTGGGAAGAGAGGAAGCTGGACGAGAAGATGGCCAGGAGAAAAGGGGGAAGAGGCAGCTGGGTCTGCAGAACCTTCTTCACCTGCTGATGACAATTAATTGAAACTGACTTGGTTACAGATACAGCAGCTGCATTTGTAGATTGTCCAAAGCTTGGTTAGGGTGAGCCTCGGTTAATTTCCTTGAAATTTGCCTGTCTTGTGTGAACCTGTCCACCTTGATTGGTTTATCATTCAGTTTGCCATTCGGTTGGCTTATCACTCATCAATGATTTAAATGAGGGGATAGAAGGGAAACTCATCAAATTTGCAGATGACACCAAGCTGGCTGGAATAGCCAACACTCCAGAACAGGGGTCTTCAAACTTGGCCCTTTTATGACTCGTGGACTTCAACTCCCAGAATTCCTGAGCCAGCCATGCTGAGGGGAAAGGGAGAGGTTTCCAAGCTGAGCCATGCTGGCTGAGGAATTCTGGGAACTGAAGTCCACGAGTCATGAAGGGGCCATAGTTCCCTCATGCTGGCTGAGGAATTCTGGGAGTTGAAGTCCACGAGTCATGAAGGGGCCATAGTTCCCCCATGCTGGCTGAGGAATTCTGGGAGTTGGTCCACGAGTCATAAAAGGGCCAAGGTTGCCTACCTCTGGTATAGGTGGTACCTGGCTCAATAGTAATAATGGTGAGAGGGACCTCGGAGTCCTAGTGGACAATCACTTAAATATGAGCCAGCCATATCATACAGCTGCCAAAAAGGCCAACACAGTGCTAGGCTGCATTAACAGAAAGATAGAATCAAGATTACACGAAGTGTTAATACCACTTTATAATGCTTTGGTAAGGCACACTTGGAATACGGCACGAGAGACCCTGCTCGAACTCACCACTTAGGGAGAGGGCCACAGCCAGCAAGCTGAGGCTCACAAAGACAAAATGCCCCATGGTCTTCCTTCCTTTCCTGCAGAGAGGAACAGAGGAACAGAGGAGGGAGGAAGAAGGAGGAGGAAGGAGGGAGGAGGAGGAAGTGGGAGGGGGAGTTGGCTCATGGAAAGGACCCTCAGGAAGGGGAACCCAATATCCAAACTGAGACCAAGCTGAAAGTCCCAGAATTTGTTTCACATTTTTGCACTTGACCAGCTGGACCCTGTTTCTGCCTCCTTGGTTATGCAACAGCCTTGGTGGGTCACAGTGGATCCTGCGCTGCTGTGTGATCAGTAGGGGGGGAGGGCTCCCTTAAAAAGAGTCTTCTATGGGCCTCTCTCTCTCTCTCTTTCCCACAGAGATCCCCAATAGATCTGTTCCTCCCTGCCTGAGGGACCCTTCCGCAGATCCTCTGCTGGAACCGGGACATTGCCTGCAGCCCCCTGGAAGAGGTCCCTTCAGATGGAGAGAGACATGCAGGAGTGATCTGATGCAAGGACCTCACCTGTCTTGTCCCCCACAGCTGGGAGAGCAGCACTCACCTGTCCTAGAATGTCTCAGTCCAGCCCTGGGTCCTTGTCTGGAGAAGCCCAACTGAACACCCTGAGGTGGAGACTGAAACAGGACGATGTTGCGCTGCACAGGAGGAGGATATGGGGGGGGGGGTTTGCCTTCTGCCAAGTCTTTTATACTCCCAAACCACAAAGCCCACAGACATGAGCATCGGGGCCTTATGTGTTGCCTCTTTTTCCTGTTAATGGCTTAAACTCCCACAGCACTTAGAAACACAGGCATACATGTACTTAGGTTGTACAGAAGCTTTCATAATGTAACTGTCATTTCAGCAAGTTGTTGTGTTCTACTCGGCTTTGTTTAGTAATATTTGAGCAATATTTGTGAGCCTGTGGTTTTCCTTCCTTTTGCATGCATTGTGCCTAAAGCACAGCGGGCGTTACACAAAGCAAGCAGTGCCTCTGGCCGTGTGTTTTTATGAGGCTGCTCTCCTGCCTAGCCAAGCTATCTTATCCATGCATTCCCATGCAAAGCTGGTTTATTTGTTCCTATGTTTAGCAAAGCTGATTAATGTTTCTGGTTGCAGTCTTAGTTTTCCCTTGTCACATTTCTCTCGTCAGATAGCAAGTCCGCTGCAGAGGCAAATGGAGGAATTTATAGTCTAGGCAAAGGCAAGGGCATAGCAAGGGGATGAGTTTCTGGGGTGTGTGTGAATGGAGGGTGGGAGAAACTGCTTTGGATGAGAAGGAAATTTTGGTCTAATGTTCAGTATGAAGATTGTTTGCAATAGCTTTCACCAACAGGCTAGCAGGCATAATTTGAATCTCTGGGGGTTAACTAGATTTATATTTATTATTTAATTATTTGTTTGTTTGTTTAAAATAAATATTTGAGCTGTGATGGTGCAGTGGTTAGAATGCAGCATTACAGGCTAATTCTGCCCACCGCCAGCAGTTCGATCCTGACGGGCTCAAGGCCGACTCAGCCTTCCATCCTTCTGAAGTCGGTAAAATGAGGACCCAGATTGTGGGGGGCAACATGCCGACTCTGTAAACCGCTTAAAGAGGGCTGTAAAGCACTGTGAAACGGTATATAAACCGAGGTGCTATTGCTATCGCCATAGTGGCTTAATAGTGACAATCTAACAACAATACCCCTCTTCTTGTGTTGGCATGGAATCTATCACAGCCTTGTAAGGACATAAGAATTCATCTCCTTACTTCTCGGCTAAGAGAAATTGTTCACGTGGAATTCAGGAGAAAAGAAAGAGGAGATTCTATTACACATGTGCAATGGCGTGATAGCTGTATTTGTCCGGTTATCATTAGCTTTTATTATTTCTAATGACAGCTTTAATTTGCGGTAGCAAATGAATTCACAGACGCACACGAAACCCACGATAGATTTAAAAATCTTTGTTTTCATTTTTGAAGACTAAGTTACATAGGCTCCGAAGTTCTTTCAGTGTGTGATGAAACTGCATCAAGAGTTTTATCAGGGTTCTGAACAAGGGTGTTTCTTTGAGAACTCTTAATTGGGGTAGAACCACTGGCGGACGGGGAAGTAGGGACGTTCCGGCTGAGAGTCCATTTGAGGGAAGAAGCATCTGTGACCAAACTCTTCGGTTTTTACCTGCAGAATTTTCTACAGACATTGCAAGGGTTATCCTTTATGCCAGGGGTCTTCAAACCTGGCCCTTTTGTGACTTGTGGATTTCAACTCCCAGAATTCCTCAGCCACCTCAGAGATGCCCACTTGGGAGACTTGCATCAGGAAAACGGGTGCAATTGTGCAAGGCCAGTCCCAGCTCACGAGGCTCGCTCCCTTCACACCTACCACAACTGATCTGGGGAAGGAGAGCTGACGCAACTGGGAGCAGCCGGAGGAACAGCAGCTGCTGAGGGAAAGGCAAAGACGATGGGATTATTTAGCTCTTTGCTCCAACCGGGCACATCATCAGAGTTTGCCCAGCCAGGTGCCTGTGGAGGGAGAGCGGGATGACTAGCAGGGCATAAACAAGGAGCATCACCCCACTCGCTATTCACGGATCCAAGGAAATGACCACGGCCCTTTTCTCAAACGCCCACAGTGGGGAGGGGAGTATTCAGCTTGGAAAGAGGGCTGCAGCGTCCTATGGGTCATGAGATGCTCCTAGTTGCTTCTGTCAGGTGGGGAGCAAAGGGACAGGTTCCGATCTGCACAGTCCACAGTTACAAGGGCCTCAAAACAAGGTCACAATAAGGGATCACTACCCACCGCTGCAGAGATCAGATTTGAGGGACTGATTGCAGATGGCTCATATATTTACCCAGCTGGACCTCAGGAACGCTTATAAGCTCATTAGAGTCAGAGAAGGGAACGAGTATTTGACAGCTTTTGATGTCAGGGATGGTGGGTTTGAATATCTAATTATGCTTTTGAGATTGGCTAATTGTAATTGCACAGCAGTATTTTCCAGATTTATGAATGATATATTTCAGATTTAATTGACAAATTTCTGGTGCTTTATCTAGATGACATCTTGATTTACTCCGAGGATGCAGAGACTCAAATGCAGCAGGAGGTGTTGCAAAGGCTACAGGAATAGAATAGAATAGAATAGAATAGAATAGAATAGAATAGAATAGAATAGAATAGAATAGAATAGAGCTGGAACTGACCTTGAAGGTCTTCTAATCCAGCCCACTGCTCAAGCAGGAGGTCCTATACCATCTCAGTCAGATAATTGTCCAGTCTCTTTTTAAAAACTTCCAGTGATGGAGCGCCCACGATTTCTGGGGGTAAGCTGTTCCATTGGTTGATTGTCCTCACTGTCAAGAAGTTTCTCCTTAATTCCAGGTGGCTTCTCTCCTTGATCAGCTTCCAACCATTGTTTCTTGTCCTTCTCTTTGGTGCTCTGGTGAACAGCCTGTTCCCTTCTGCCTTGTGGCAGCCCCTCAGATACAGGAACGCTGCTGTCATGTCTCCCCTATTTCTTCTTTTGTTTAGACTGGCCAAACCCAAGTTCTGCAGCCGTTCTTTGTATGTTTTGGTCTCCAGGCCTTTGATCATCCTAGTTGCTCTTCTCTGGATTTTTTCCAGTGTCTCAACATCTTTTTTGTGATAAGGTGACCAAAATTGGCTGCAGTATTCAAGGTGTGGTCTTACTAGGGCTTTATAAACTGGTACTAATACTTCAGAATAAGCCATTTGCCAGGCTGGAGAAGTGCGACTTTGACACCTTTGACAGTTGGACCACTTGGGCTATGTCCCCACTTCCAAGTCCTTATTGTGGTACTGGTGTTCCTGGGAAGCGTGAGCTAAGGAGGGCGTGAGTGAACGCATTCCTATAAGGTCACCCAAGGGAAACATGCTAAATAAACCAGGTGCCTTTTGGGGGCAGCAGCGACAGAAGAAGATGCTGGAGGGAGATGACCCCTTTAGTGACCACAGTGGGGCAAGAATTCATAGTTATAGGAGGAGGCAGTGCTAAGCCTCTTCTGTACTTGACCAAGGAAACCTCATGGATAGTCAACGTGAAACGTGTTGAGGACAGGAAAGTGGGTTCCAACCCTCCAATTAAAATGAGATGGACGTGCAAGACAACAACGCAGCATCATGGATGGTCCTTCTGAAGAAACACCCCCCCCCCTTAATGCCAAGCCTTGCCATGCAGAAGATTGTTGGCTTTGGACCTCAACAGGACCTCCTGGCTCTGCAGAATAAAGGAGGCCAGTCATGCTAGACAGAATTTATTTGACCTTCTGGCCCATCAGGGTGAGGAAAACCAGATCCAAGCTACAGAGAGCATCCATTGAGCGAAGGGGTGCAGAGCAGAGATTTCGGCAGGCGGGGGGGCTTCCTTGCTTCTCCAGGCTTCATCATTGTGGAGCAAGAAAAGGAGTTATGGGCACTGGCATAGGAATGGATGCAACTTGTTGCAGTCAGAATCATTCCATTTGCGATACTCTGGGAAGTAAAAAAAAAAATGATTCCTCTTTTGAAGTGACTCCCTCAGAGTCCCTAAAGCAGGGGTCTTCAAACTTGGCCCTTTTATGACTTGGGGACTTCAACTCCCAGAATTCCTCAGCCAGCCTCCATTTTGTTTGTTAGATTTAAGACAGGGGTCTTCAAACTTGGCCCTTTTATGACTTGGGGACTTCAACTCCCAGAATTCCTCAGCCAGGAGTTGAAGTCCCCAAGTCATAAAAGGGTTTGAAGACCCCTGCCCTAAAGACTATTTCAAGGGTTTCTCCTTCGTTCTCAGGAGGTCATGAAGATACCACTGGTGGAGAACCTGTTCTGCTAAAATGGACTTAGGCTCAACATGTTTGGCAACTCAGATAATGGACCTAGCCATCAAGTTTATTTTGTCGGGGGTGATGGTGGTGGTGGTTAGGCTGTTCTTGGGATTGGTTTTTAAGTTTATGGGGCATGTGTCAACTTTCCCTTCTATAGTCTTTGAGTGGCTGAGATTTGTCTGGATAGGATGGGATACAAGACTGATGGATATTTAAGCAAGAAAGAACATAACCAGGTCTCCTATGAGAGTGACATCCTTTTGGAAGCAGGTTAAGATGGAGCTTGTTTGGTTTATTATGAGCGGATGGTCCTGCAATGATTTTCACAAACGGCTCCAGTTTACGAAGGAATGAATTATACTGTATCTCTCCACCCCCAGCCAGACAGGGGATGCCGTGGAGGTGCTGGCTGAGTGTCTGGAGGCTGTAAGGGTCTGGATGGGGATGAACCAGCTTCAACTCAACCCTGCAAAGACAAGAGTGGCTCTGGGTGTTTGCCCTCCCTCCCACCCCCAGACATGGTTGATACTTCATCTAGGACTCTCTGGGTACTCCCCCAGAGGGATGTGGCGTACAACTTGGGGGTCATGGCTCCTGCTTGAGGGGCAGGGGTCAGCTTTGGCTAGGGCAGGGGTTGGCAACCTTGGCTCTTTTATGACTCGTGGACTTCAACTCCCAGAATTCCTGGCTGGCTGGGGCAGGGTTAGGCAACCTTGGCTCTTTTATGACTCGTGGACTTCAACTCCCAGAATTCCTCAGCCAGCCTGGCTCAGCTTGGAAACCTCTCCCTTTCCCCTCAGCATGGCTGGCTCAGGAATTCTGGGAGTTGAAATCCACGAGTCATAAAAGAGCCAAGGTTGCCTACCCCTGGGCTAGGGGATCCTTTTTACCAATTCATTTAGGTCACTAATTCATCGACCAAATGGATCCTCATTGCTAGAATTGCACCTTAGCTGCTTCCCCAACCCCTTGGCTTACTTGAGCTGTTCTTGAGGTAAACGCAGAAGTCGTTTTCCCCGATGTGATTGGGCTCCCCAGGCACCCAGGCTAGATAGTTGGTTCTGGATCTGTCTGACCACTCCCATCTGTCTTTCTGTAACGACAGGGAAGCCTCGTTAGCCAATTGAGGAAGGGGCTCTGGCTCTTCAGGGTCCAGATCAGAAAGGACAGTTTTTAAGGGTCTCTCTCTCTCTCTCTCTCTCCATCTCTCCCTCAATCTCGGTTGATCTGGAACAGCTAAGCAGAGTTGAACTTGGTGAATGCTTGGATGGGGGATGATCAGGCGATCCAGAGGAAGAAACACCCCAGAGGAAAACTACCTGGAGGTGTTTGTGAAGTCACCAGCTCAGCTTGAGAGCCATCTTGCCTCATGCTCAACGTGATGGCAGCCCTGGAAGTTGTTTATTGATCTCAGAAAGATAAACAGGGTCAAATTCAAAGAGTCTTTGGGTAGGAGACCACCAGCAAAATTCCAGGGCTATAAGGAACACTTGAAAAATGGAAAACATCTTGGAAATGTGTCTGTGTGTGCGTGTTTGTTTTTGTGTGTGTGAAACCTAAACTGTTGTAGGAGATGACCAGGCTGTCTGAGGGAGGGGTCAAGCAAGTCATCAGTCTGGAATCCCTTCGTGCCCACAAGAGATGTAAGTCCAGCCCCCCTTGAATTCCATTGACTCTTATCTACCACCAAAGTGCTTTGGCTGTTCGGATTCTCGTAGAGATCTAGCATGGATTAAACCTGTACTCGTTTGAACGACCTTGGTTCCTGATCTCTTGTCCTGACAATTGCATTGTGGCCACAAAATCGTACTTGTATTCACAAAGTCACCGGGAACTGAGCTCCGTTCCAGGAAAACGTCCCTTCGATCAAACGTTTTTCATGAAAAGACAACAGAGGGACAAGATGTTCTGTTGATAACAGAAATGAGCAATATCTGCACAAAATAAAAAAAGGAGAAAGAACAGACCTCCCAGGTTGGGGCCTGCAGTCTCAAAATTAATGACCCACTAGGGTTTCGAGAAGGTTTAGAGGCCACTCAGTGGGCCGTAAAGGCAGACGGGAGGAGGAACTCAATGTGAGAGATGGCCTTGATCCCGAGATGGAGATCAGAGCAGGATCCGACCCTTTGGGGCTTTAAAGACAGCTGTCAGTTCTTCAACTGGGCAGGAATGGTTGGTGAGGGGAAGGAGAGACAGCATTGGGGTAAATGACACTTTTCAGAGGTTTTGTCCGAGGCAAGAGTTTTATCAGAGAGATCCCTACCTCCCATGGGAGGATCTGTTAAAAGTCTCATAGAAAAGGTAAATATGGATTTATGAACCTTAGAAACAGAAAGAGACCTACTTTCTTTGGATCATTCAGTCCAATCCAGACACTTTTACCAGTTTTGACATAGTCGGAGATGTACTCGGCCACATCAGCTGACTCCTCACTGCTATGGATGGAAGCGAGGTGACAGCCTGGCTTCTGTTTCCTGCAGAACATCTGGGAGAGAGAGAGAGAGAGAGAGAGAGAGAGAGAGAAGACAAGATAAGATAAGATAACCTTTACTGTCATTTTTATACTGTGGGCACAACGGCACACATCAAAAATGAAATTTAGTTGCCCGCTCTCAAAGTGAAACACATACATGACACACACCTAAACATACTATGAACAACATATGTATAGACCCACTTCCCTACATATACGTAGCAAATAAATATTAAATACTGTCCATCTTGAATATATAACGGAAGGAGGAAGCTTGAGAGTTCGCAAGGTTAATGCTGTATGGAATGAAACTATGGCTGAATCTGGATGTTCTGCTGCGGATACCACGGAGCCCCCCCCTCCCAGAAGGTAACAAGGAAAACAGGTTGTGAAGAGGATGTGTAGTGTTCCAGATAATCTTTTGGACCCTGCTCAAGCAATGCTTCTGTGCTATGTCCTGGATGGGAGGGAGGGAACTGCCAATGATCTTTTCGGCCATTCTCACCACTCTCTGCACCACCTTCCTGTCCTAAGCAGTGATGCCTCCAAACCAGAGTGTGATGCTGTATAACAGGATGCTCTCGATTGTCCCCCTGTAGAAAGTGGTCAGGACAGGGGCAAATATGCTTGCGCGTGTCAATTTGTGAAAATGAAAAAAGAGCAGGGAATCTGATTGCATGATCCTAGCCTCTATCTTGACTGCGTTGACTCCCCTCAGAGGCCCTTGCTAGATTCTGCAGCTCTTGAACAATTCCTGATCTAGACTCCTGAGATAAACGCTCTGATTCACATCACTTCAGAGTCAAGGAGCTCTGTGGATGCCACCGGAGTTGCCAGTGAAACATCAGGAAATCTGTGGTCTACAAGATGGTCCCTCGACCCTGAAGCTCAGCACTGCCCAACAGATACCGGCCATAAAAGCCCACACTGGTGTATAGTCCAGGGAATACTCGCATTTCAGGCTGTCCTAAAACAATGGTCTTTGCTACCTTTCCCTCCACACAGCACTAGTGGTTCTCCACACCGCAGCCCAGCCAGAGGGGACTCGGGGGGCTGTGCAAGGCTCTCCCTAGACTTCTCCCCTGCCTGAGTTAGGAGATTCACAGGCACACAAGCACGTCTGACCTCTGCATTGTTCCAGTTCTTTTGGTCATCGAAGATTTTGTAGCAATGGTTGTTCTTGGAGAGCCAATCATTGGGACAACGGCTGTCGGCTCCTGTGTCGAAAGAGAGGAAGCCTAATGAGAAGATGGCCAAGAGAGCAGGAGGAGGAGGTGACAGCAGGCTCTGCAGAACATGCTTACAATCCTGCATTGCAAACATCTTTGATGACTCTAAATCAAAACTAGCCAGGGTTACACACACACAGCAGCTGCATTGGGTTTAGACTGGGCTAATGTCCTTGAGGCTGCATGTCTTGTGTGAATCTGTCCATTTGGGTTGGATTGCCATTCAGTGAACCATGCCAAGCCAAGAAATTGATTCCTTCAAGAACCAGGTCAAGCCTGTTTAACCATTGCCCACCTGGAACTCTGGTGTCAGCTCTGAAGCTTCCTGAGCCAGTCAGACTTAGCTTGCAACTTTGCTTGCAACCTATCCTGACTACTGCAACCTGGTTTATGTGGGGCTACCTTTGAAAGTCTCCTGACATTGCAATTGCTGCAGAAGGCAGCAGCCAGGGCGAAGTAGGGGGATCACCTGGGTCTGTCCTGAAGGATCTCCACTGGCCTCCTGGATGCCCCCAAATAGCTGGACCCTAAATGGCTTAACGGCTGATTATTTGTGGGGCTGTCCCCCTGCCCCCCTCCCGATAGTAAAGGCCCTTCTGAAGTTGCCCATGCCAGAGACTCAGCTCTTAGATCCATGGAATCCAATGTCCAAAGTCTTGTGTGGGTCCCATGGAGAGAAATCCCTAGCAAGAGATGGGGGGGGGCACTCTACTTCTAACGATAAAAGCATGGGACCCGCACTCTACTTTTATTTATTTTTTAATTGTATGGATTTATTTAATAAATGTGTATGCCGCCCATCTCACTATTGAAACGACTTTTTAATGATAAGAGGACATGTGGTTCACCAAACCTTAACTGTTAATCAAGTTTACGAGTCTGAATTTTGATCCTATTAATTTTGCTTTGTTTTTACCTTGTCGCAAGCAGCCCTAGGACCTGTAGCAGAGAGACAGAGTGGGATCCAAATTGCATAATGAGCCAAAGAGAAATGAAAGCTACTTCAGCGAAAGGATGCTGAAGGGTGTGTGTGTCTTATCAGGGAGGGGTTCAGAGGCAAAAGCTTTGGTCTCTCTAGACATGAGAGACCCTGATGGAACTCACCAGTTAGGAACAGGGACAAGGACAGGACCAGCAAGCTGAGGCTCACAAAGGAGGATCGCCCCATGGTCTTCCTTCCTTCCCTGCAGAGAGAAGCAAAGAGGGGAGAAGACGAAGGGGAGAAAGGACCTCAGGAGGGGCTCCTCAGGAAGGGGGAGCCAACATCCAATCTGTGACCAAGCTGGGATTCCCAAACTTTGGTTTGTACTTTTTCACTTGCCCAGCTGGAGCCTGTCTCTCTCCTTGGTCATTCAGCAACCGTGGGGGGTCACAATGGATCCTGCATTGCTACAAAAAAGGCAGAAGGGCCCCCCTAGAAAGGCTCTCCTGTGCACCTCTTTCTGCTCCCCAGAGATCCCCCTGGTAGATCCCTTTGTCCTTGCCTCCTGCAGATCCCCTGCTGGAACCTGGACATTGCCAGCAGCCCCCTGGAAGAAGTCCCTTCAGATGGAGAGAGAGAGAGACAGAGAGAGAGAGACAGAGAGACAGAGAGAGACAGACAGAGAGAGACAGACAGAGAGACAGAGAGAGACAGACAGAGAGACAGAGACAGAGACACAGACACAGAGAGAGAGAGAGAGAGAGAGAGAGACAGAGAGAGAGGAGAGAGGAGAGAGAAAGAGAGAGAGACAGAAAGAGAGAGAGACAGACAGACAGAGACACAGACACAGACACAGACACACAGAGAGAGACAGAGAGAAACAGAGACAGACACAGAGAGAGAGAGAGAGAGAGAGAGAGAGAGGAGAGAGAGAGAGAGAGAGACATAGGGAGAGAGAGATCTGTTGCAGGAGCCTCACCTGTCAGGTCCTTACAGGTGGGAGAGCCTCACTCACCTGTCTCTTCGCCTCCTGGAATAGCAACTCTGCTCAGTGGCAACTCCAGGCTTTCCTCCTGCGAGGGGAACAGAGGCATTTATAGGCAAGGCAGGGGGTGGATTTCTGTGGGGGGAGGGCAGAGGGAGGGAGAAATGGCTTTGCTTCGGGATTTCTGGTCCTGATTAACAACCTGGAAGAAGCTTCTTTGCACCACTAGATTTGGAACACAATAAGGGCACACAACCCGACTCCCTGGAGGTTGATCAGATTGATTGATTGATTACAGCGTTCCCCAACCTTTCTGGCTTGGGGGATCGAGAAGAGGCAGGGGTGGTGGCTGCAGGTTTGGGGGGAGAGGGGATGGTTTCATAAATGCAGCTGTGCATGGGTGCAGATGTATGCTCACCCACCACTTCCATGGCCCAGTTCCGAATGGGCTGTGGCCTAGCACCAGGAGTTGGGGATCCCTGATTTATAACATGCACATTCTGCCCTTTAAGAAACCATAGATGTTGCTGCACATGAAATTCTCACTGCTTTCTTTGGCCAGGGAGACTGTCCGGACCACCGTCCACTCTGAAGCCAAGGATGACCCTCTAGGCCAGGGGTGGGGAACCTTGGCTTTTATGACTTGTGGATTTCAACTCCCAGAATTCCTGAGCCAGCCATGGTCACTGGCAGGTTGAGTGTTATCAGTTGATCGAGAGAGCACCATGAAGCATTGACACTCTGGGCCACCAGCCAAAATCTGTCTTCTTCCCCTTGGAAGGAAAACAAGGAAGAAGAGGAGAAGGAACAAGGAAGCAAGTCCTTTCCATATGAGATGGCCCTCTCATCTCATGGATGAGGGAGTTTTATTGCAGACTCACCTAGCATTAAGCAGAAAGTGATACAATCTGGCGTCTCCAAGCTCTGATGACCAGGCAGTAGCAGTGAGTGCAGGGACCAGAAAGTGGCACCAGCACTTAACCCCAGGCCCCCTTCCCAGAGTGTCCCACCCTTTATTTCTCACTTTATCTCCCTAGGCCAGGGGTCCACAACCCCCAGTCCATCACCCGGCGCCAGACTGTGGAAGTAGTGGGCAAGCTGCATTTGTCAAAGCGAAACCATCACCGCTTCCTCCCCCAGTCCACCAAGCTGGAAAGGTTGGGGACCTCTGCCCTACACCACTCATCTCCACGGTGTTACTGCCTGCCCTTTCTCCCCCCACAACACCCATCATTAATGACCCTTGCCCTTCCACCCTAAGTCAAAATCTGCAGGGCAATGAAGTGACTTCCTACATTGACCATAATGCAACACAGGTTTCCTGTATTGCTCTCCTTGGAAGTGAACTTGGACACCCAGCAAACGTAATACATAAAATGTATTCGTGTGGGTTTCTCCACCATTCAAAAGGGCTCTTCTTGGTTCACCTAGTGATTTGTGTGGTCCCCACGACGGCCAATATCCTGATATTTGCTCTGATTCAATTGTGGGCCTCTCTTTGCAGCCCCATCTACGTCTTCCTGCTGATTTCGCTTTGCCTGTCATAGTAGAGGAGAACTTGTCAAAGCTGCTTTCTCAACAGGACAGCAGTTGTGGTTGAGTGGCGGAAAGAATTTTGTCCTCTTCTCTGCTCAGTTCAGAGGAAATGGGGGAGGGGGACCGAGGGAGGTTGAGTGATCAGTCTTGGTAGACTCAGGGTTGAGTACAGAGTGCTAGATTGAAGCGCCCAGGGGTTAGTGCCAGTTGTGTTTTTGCCTGGTTGTTAGGTAGGAGATGTTAGATCTGGATGGAAGGATAAGGGCCAGCAAGAATGGGTGTTACGGGGAAAGAAAGGGCAGGCAGTAACACCATGAGGATGACTGGTCAAGGGAGAGGAGGTGGGAGATAAGGGGTGG
This sequence comes from Azemiops feae, assembly GCA_023970755.1. Taxonomy (NCBI): domain Eukaryota; kingdom Metazoa; phylum Chordata; class Lepidosauria; order Squamata; family Viperidae; genus Azemiops; species Azemiops feae. The sequence goes on along the minus strand of JALGBA010002281.1, from coordinate 124,704 downwards.
GCCACTCTGGGAAGGGGGCCTGGGGTTAGGTGCCGGTGCCCATTTCCACTCCCTGCACTCACTCTGACTGCCTGGTCATCGGAGCTCGGAGGCCCCAGATTTCATCTCTGTCTGCTGAATGCCAGGTGAGTCTGCAATAAAACTCCCCCATCCATGATGTCGTTATGAAAGACGGAGCCATCTCATATGGAGAGAAGGACTTGCTTCCTTGTTCCGTCTCGTCTTCCTCTTCTCCTTCCTTGTTTTCCTTCCGAGGGGAAGAAGACATTTTGGCTGGTGGCCCAGAGTGTCAATGCTTTATGGTGCTCTCTCGATCAACTGATAACACTCAACCTGCCAATGACCAGCTAAACTGCTGCTCTGTGAGTTTTGGGGATCCCTGTTCAGATCCCTGAGATCCTGAAGATATGGCACCTTGGTTGTCTCTATCCACTCCATGGAGTTTATTTAGGCCTCAGGATGGCCACGTCAGGAAGGATGTCCCAGCAAACATTGTCCTCTGGCAACTAAGTCCAGAAATCATGGATTCAGCTTCTTTAATTGAAATATGAGAAAAATCTCCCTGGGGGTAAGATCTGTCCAACAGTAAACAGTAAACCCTAACCCTAAACTGGGTTGTTTCTCTGGATAACATATGTGTGTATGTAGATATATGCATATTTTATTTTATTTATTTATTTTTGTCATGTCCATGCAGTGTATACTGGAGGTGGTTACCCTTTGAGAGCTGTGTGCTACGAAATCTCATTTTAATGTATGCTGATTAGTGTACATATAAAGTCACAATAAAGTTGTTCTATTCTTGATTGCAATAGAGGTATCCATGCATGGGGCAGCCTCTGGCTAAGAGATCCCACTGGGCCAAAGACTCAAAGGTCCCAGCATATTTGCCCAAGGGAGAAACAGGACATGCCACCCCAAGCAAGGAACACCTTCTGCCTTTCGAAGCAGCTCATCCTTGACAGGAAGGGAATATGCTTCCTAAGAACTTTACAACAAAGTTTGAAATGTTAGTCAACAAAGTGATTCTGTGCTTGTGTGGTTGTAGCTGCCACATAGATTGCTGGAGAAGATGTGAAGAATGAGCAAAAGTAGAAAGGAAGAAGAAGAGTGGACAGCTTGTGGGAAGGGTTGTGGTGGAATGTCTATGGAGGTTCTCAGTCCTCCAGGTCATGGTTAGGGTTTCTCACAGTATACCAGCCAACCCACCTGGCCTCTTATGGCTGGAGAGGAGGACCTGCTTCCCACCATACTTGGATGCCTCAGGAAAAGGCTGAGTCCCCACTGCATACCAGATTCAAATGATCCACCCATCTCAGACTAGGTTTCTATGTTGTGTGAAGGCAGTTATGCAGCCTATCTTTCCAACAGTTGACTGACCGCAGCAGTGGGGGTCCTGTGGTGGGCATTTTTCCTGTTGAAATGTTTATATGACGCCTCCTCAGAGATGCTCATCCAACTCAGAGTCTAATCCATGCACATCATAAACACCATCCCTACTCTAAAGATCCTCAGTTCTTTCTCAGTCATCTATTGAGTGCTATCTAATTTGAGGGCAACATCATCTACTACCGCAAGAGACATTTTGCAAGATAGCAAGATTGACCATCCATGAGGTTTCCACGGTCAAAAAACTTGGTCAAAAACATCTTTCTCTGGCTTCTTAGAGAGGCCAAAATATTCTCCTTTTTTGTTTGGCGTCAGAAAGACCAGAATGTATGTTATCAATTAATCAATCAATCTGATTAACCTCCGGGGAGTCATGTTGTGTGCCCGTATTGTGTTCCAAATCTAGTGGCACAAAGAAGCTTCTTCCAGGTTGTTAATCAGGACCAGAAATCCCGAAGCAAAGCAATTTCTCCCTCCCTCTGCCCTCCCCCCAGCAGAAATCCACCCCCTGCCTTGCCTATAAATGCCTCCGTTCCCCTCGCAGGAGGAAAGCCTGGAGTTGCCTCTGAGCAGACTGGCTATCCCAGGAGGTGGAGGGACAGGTGAGTGGGGCTCTCCCACTTGTGGGAGACCAGACAGGTGAGGCCCCTTCAGCAGATCACTCCTGCCTGCCTGTCTCTCCTCTTGCAGGGGGCGGCTGGCAATGTCCAGGTTGCATCAGGAGATCTATGGGAGGCAGGGAGCAAGGGGTCTCTAGGGGGAGCTCTGCGGAAGAGAAAGAGGTGCACAGGAAAGCCTTTCTAGGGGGGCTCTTCTGTCCCTTTAGGGAGCAATGCAGGATCCACTGTGACCCCCCCTCCAAGGTTGCTGAATGACGAAGGAGTGAGAAATGGGCTCTAGCTGGGCAAGTGAAAAAGTGCAAACCAAAGTGTGGGGTTCTGAGCTTTGTCACAGATTGGATGTTGGATCCCCCTTTCTGAGGAGCCCCTTCTAAGGTCCTTTTCCCCTTTCTTCTTCTTCTCCCCTCTTTGCTTCTCTCTGCAGGAAAGGAAGGAGGACCATGGGGCGATTCTCCTTTGTGAGCCTCAGCTTGCTGGTCGTGGCCCTCTCCCTAAGTGGTGAGTTCGAGCAGGGTCTCTGGTGTCTTGAGAGGACAACTCTCAACCCCTTCCTAGGACAACAATCAACCCTTCCAGGGTTAATCTGGTTCTTGAAGGAATCCATTTTATGGCTTTGCATGGTTCACTAAATAAGAAACCAACCAATGTGGACAAATTCACACCAGAATTTCAAGGTAATTAACCCAGGCTAAACCTTCCCAAGTGTTGGTCATTCTGCAAATGTAGCCTTTGGGTCTGTAACTCAAGTCAGGCTCAATTTATGGCCATCCACAATGTTTGCAACGCAGCAAGGTAAGTATGCTTTGTAGACCCCGCTGTCTCCTCCTCCTCCTCCTGCTCTCCTGGCTGTTTTCCCATTGATTTTTCTTCCCACATAGGAGCCGAAGACACGTGTCCTCATACTTGGCGGAAGAGCGGCATATTATGCTACAAGGCCTTCACAGAAAGAATCACCTGGAAGAAAGCAGAGGTTAGAAGGATATCCTGGCCCAAGCACGGGAGAAGTCTTGGCTGAGCCCCCAAATGCCCTCTGGGTGGGCTGAAGCAGATGGTCTCCAGATTGGGTGCATGAAAAGATAGGAAGGATTATTATTTTAGGATACTCTGAAATGCAAATAAGCTGTGAACTACATGCTGGTTTAGGCTTTCATGGCCCGTATCTGTTGGGCAGTGTTGAGCTTCAGAGTTGAGGGAGCATCTTGTAGACCACAGATTTCCTGATGTTCCATTGGCAACATGGGTGGCATCTTCAGATCTCCTTGACACTGAAGTGATGGGGGCTTCAGATTTTAAACAATGACTCACGAATTTAAGTCGCAAACTGTCCCAGAGCTGCAGACACCAGCAAAGATATTAGGAGAAGTCTATAAAGTCACGATGGTGGCTAGGACTATACAATCAGTTCCCTGCTCCTTTCTCACATGGACATGCACAAACACATACGACACATGACACACACATGCGCACACACAGAGAGAAAGAGTACAGAAAAGAGCAACAAAGAAGATTAGGGGCCTGGTGGCTAAAACATGTGAAGAACAGTTCCAGGAATTGAGTATGTTAGTTTAGTGAAAAGAAGAACTAGGATTACCAGTGTTGCAGTATTTTAGTGGCAGGCACAAAGAAGATGGGGGTCAGCCTATTCTCCAAAGCACCTGAAGGCAGGACAAGAATCAACGGATGGAAACCAATCAAGGAGAAAAGTGTCCTGGAACTAAGGAGAAATTTCCTGACCGTGAGAACAATTAACCAGTGGAACGGCCTGCCTCCAGAAGTTGTGGGTGCTTCATCACTGGAGGTTTTTAAGAAGAGATTGGACAGCCATTTGTTTAGAATCACATAGGGTCTCCTCTTGAGAAGGGGGTTGGACTCCAAGAACACCTCCAAGGTCCCTTCCACATCTGTTATTCTGTTATGTTCCTTCTCTGATGAACAAGTGCCTTTCTCTGTTGTTGCTCTTCCCAGAGGTTCTGCATTCTTCAGGAACCAGGCTGCCACCTGGTCTCCATCCACAACATGATAGAGTCAGCTGAGTTTGCCGAATACCTCTTTTACAATTTCCAAAATCTTGGGAGTGTCTGGATCGGATTGAACGATCCAATGAAAGTAGGTCCTTTGTATTGCTTATATTTATCAGTCCATTTTACAGTTTCTGTAGGAATTTTTGAAGGCTCATCCAATGGGAGGTAGGGATCTCTCGGCCAAATGCTTTGGGCCTTGGACAAAAGCTCTGAAAAATGCTATTTACTCCCATGCTGTCTCCCCTTCCACTCACTAGAAGAGCTGATTGCTGTCTGTGAAGCGCCAAAGGGACGGATCCTGCTCTGACTCCTGTCTCCGCATCAAGATCCCCACTTGTTAGGTCCCGTCTTGCTTCAAACGCTTATTTGCTTTCCTACAGGAAGGCGACTGGTCCTGGAGAGGTGTCCCCTTCGTCCGATACACTGCCTGGGCTGCAGACCGGTTGCTCTGGCATCTGTAGTTATGAAAATCTACCTGAAGGACTTCAGAAATCCCCTGCAAGACTCTTTGCCAGTTGCCTACCTTGCAAATAGGTTGGCAGATGATGGTGTCGATATGGCACTGCACTACATCTGCTCTGCATCCAGGTGTCCTGTCACACTCAGCTCCTCCTTTGGTCATCCTCCTCCCTCTTTTGGCCCATTGGGTGGCCTCTAAACCTGGTTGAAAGTTCGGTGGGCCATGATCTGAGGGATTGCAAGACCCGGCCTGGGAGGTTTTTCTTTCCTCCCCCTGTTTATTTTGTGCAGAAAATGCTCGTTTCTCTTACCGGCAGGGTTTCATCTTGTGCTCTGTTGCATTTGCAATTACCGAAAAATACATAATCATATACAAAGTAGAGAACTTTCCCGGAAATTGAGTTTAGCTCCTAGTAGTGACTTCCTGAGTAAAAATGTCATTTTCTGGCAACAATACAGAAGTAGGTAACACACATGGTAGGAGAGAGAGAGGGAGAGAGAGAGAGAGAGAGAGAGAGAGAGAGAGAGAGAGAGAGAGAGAGAGAGAGAGAGAGGGAGAGGAGAGAGAGAGGAGAGAGAGGGAGAGGAAGGGAGAGGGAGAGGGAGAGGGAGAGAGAGAGAGAGAGAGAGAGAGAGAGAGAGGGAGAGGGAGAGGGAGAGGGAGAGGGAGAGGGAGAGGGAGAGAGAAATTCCCAGGATGCTCTTCAGTTTCCAAATGTCATCTACAGCCCTGGAGTTTTACTTAAGGTCCCCCACAAAATGACTCTTTGACTGTGACCCTGTTTATCTTTCTGAGATCAATCTGGGTCAACCAGGGCTGCCACCAAGTTGGGTATGAGGCAAGAAGAGTCTCAAGCTGAGCTGGTGACTTCATGGACACCTAAAAGTGGTCTTCTTCTGCGGTGTTTTCCCCTCTGGATCTTCTGATGCTCACCTAGGCAGGCATTCACCAAGTTTAACCCTGCTTAGTTGTTCCAGATCAACTGAGATTGACTACGAGTAGTCTTGGACTTATGACCACAATGGAGCCCAAAACTTCTGTTGTTAAGTGAGACGTTTGTTAAATGAGTTTTGCCCCATTTTATGACTTTCTTGCCACAGTTGTTAAGTGAATGACTGCAGTTCATTAGTTAGTAACCTGGTTGTTAAGTGAATCTGGCTTCCCCCATTGACTTTGCTTGTCAGAAGGTCGCAAAAGTGATCATATGACCTTGGGACTCAGCAATGGTCACAAGTATGAATCAGTTGCTAAGCATCTGAATTTTGATCACATGATCATGGGGATGCTTCAAAGGCCGTAACTGTGAAAAATGGTCTGAAGTCACTTTTTTCAGTGCCCTTGTAACTTTGAACGGACATTAAATGAACTGTTGTAGGTCAAGGATACCTGCATAGCCAGACCCCTTCTGTGCTGAACATGGATTCCCTTTCATTACAGAAACACAGCTGGGAGTGGACAGACGGCTCCAACATCAGATACAACGCCTGGGGTAAAGGAGAGCCCAACAACGCGAATGGGGATGAGTTCTGTGTTGAGCTCGTAAAAGAGACAGGTGAGCCAAGGTGGAGGGGAGGGTGTTGAAGATGCCCTTTCAACAATGAGGACCCATTTCATCCTCCTTGGAGCACCCACCAGTTGGCAGCTGATGACCTTTTTTGACCCCTTGGATTCTAAGCTCTCACAGCCAGACCCTCTATACAGCCAAGGGGACACAAAACGCCCGTGGGATAAACAAAAACGGAACTCATCACTTCTTCAGAAACCCAAACTTAATTATCACAGCACCGTAATTAAACCAACAATCCCCATCTTAACCTACTTCTTAAAGGTCATTGTTGTCACAGGAGATTGACCTTTTTGTTCTTTCTTTCCTTGCTTAAATGTTTATCAAATTTCTACTCATGAGGGGGAATATTTGTAGATCAGGATTGGAATGAGGGGGTCCCTGGTGCTCTCTGAGCTTGCTTGTTTTCTTGCAGACGTTTCATGACCCAAACCAGGTAACATCATCAGTGCTAGTAAGGAGTGTTGTGTCCTATACATTTATATTCTGGTGTCTTGCAGTCTTAGGGATTCTTTGGTTGGGCTGTTTACTAATTGCTCTGTGGCGGTTCCTTGATTGGGGTATTGCTTACTTGATTGTTGGTCTGCATAATCTATAGATGTTGTTAATGTCTATGTGTCTATTGATGGCTGATTTGTCAGAGTGCCAGGCTTCTAGAAGTTCCCGGGGATTTTGGGATTTGGCCTGGTCTAGCATTGTCACATTTTCCCAATTGAAACTATGTTTAATTTTATCTATATGTTATAAAATTAAAGAATTTTCGTCATGCCTTTTGACTGCCAGTTGGCGTTCATGGATGCATTCTGCTAGTCTTCCGCCTGTTTGTCCTACATAGTGGTTGTTGTAATTCTTACATTGTATGTTGTAGATGACTCCTGTTTTTTCTTCTGGAGTTGCTGGGTCTTTTGGTTTGCTTAAGATGTTTTGAAGGGCTTTAGTTGGCTTGAGTGCTACACTGATTCCATGTGGTTGTAGTAGTCTACTTGCAGTTCCTAAGATATTCTTGATGTACGGCAGTGTCATTCTTTTTAGGGTTTGTGTTGGCTGTGCTGTATTGGGTTGAGTGGTCAGGGACTTTTTGATGAAGTTGCGTGGGTATCCATTTTGTTGAAATGTATTGCATAGATGTTCCATTTCCTTTTTCTGCTGTTCTGGGTTGCTGCAGTATGTTTGGGCTCTTTTGAGGTCGTCATGCAATGTCTAGAAGCCATAACACTTCCACAAATACAACCGAAAATATGGATCAGATATGTAGACAACACCTTCACCATAAAAAAAGGACCAATTAGAGAACACCCACAGAACCATCAATAACATTTTTAAAGGAATCCAGTTTACTGGAGAAGAAGCAAACAACTCACCACCCTTCCTAGACATCCTGATCAGCAGAGACCACAATGGCAAACTAGAAACGCAAGTCTGCAGAAAAGCCACCCATACTAACCAGGTACTCCACTACCAAAGCAACACCCGTACCTCCCACAATGGAAGCTGTGTAAGGACTTTATTTAACCAGAATTTCTAGAAGCCTGGCACTCTGACAAGTCAGCCCCCAATAGACACATAGACATTAACAACATCTATAGACTACTGTATGCAAAGGAGACAAACAACCAGCCCAAAAGGGAACAAAAAGACCCAAGCATCTCTACACCAGTAATCAGCACTCAGATCAGCATAGATTAACTCCGAGGTCACCTGCAGACCAACAATCAAGTAAGCAATACCCCAATCAAGAAACTGTCAAAGAGCCATCAGTAAACAGCCAAACTAAAGAATCCCTAAGACGGCCCCCACTCAGACAGACAGGCAAGACACCAGAATATAAACCGACAGGAAACCCCTCCTTACTAGCACTGATGATGTTGTCTAGTTAGGGTAATGAAACATCTGCAAGAAAATAAGCAAGCTCAGAGAGCATGAATGACCAAATGTACATGCCATTGCAGTGGGATGTATCTCAGCCATTGTTGTGACCCAGGTTGTCTGGGTAGAGGCAGGCAGAGTCCTTTATTGCTCTGATTAACGGCCACCACAAATGGCCTGGTAAGACTTCACCCCACACTGAAGGCAGCCACCCTCAGTCCCTAAAAGCCAGTAAAGAACAAAGGAAGTCCAAAGAGAGGATGCAAACTCACAGGGCAAGGTCCAGAACCCAAACGCAAGTCCACAAAGCCAAAAGTGAGTCCACGAGGCAAAGCCAATCCATGAGGCAAAAGGCAGTCCTCGGGGCAAAGGCAAGGCACAGGCAAGAGCACGGGTCAAAGCTGGGGTGTGTGTATAAACCAAAAAGACAATTGTTCCTGGCCAAGACAAACTTTCCCCCTCACTTCTGCTTAGGTTAACCCACACCAGGTGTTCCTTGTGAGGAGGGGAGGGGTGACCTTTTCCTGAATAGCCCTGCAGCCCTCCTTTGATCTGCTTCCGGTCTAGTCTCTGTGCCCTTGGATCGAGTGGGGGAGGCAGCTGTTCCTCATCAGAGGGGATCTGCTGCCTGTCAACAGCACTGCCTGTCTGCACCCAATTCTCCCCGGTGTCTCTGAGGGCAGGCAGCTCTCCGTCCATTCACCCACCTCTCCCCACTGCCTGAGGGGCCTGGGACAGCATCCTCCTCCTCAGCCCCTGGCCTCTCCGAGCATTCCAAGGGAGACATGCCATCCCCGTAAAAATAAAGGTCAGAAATAAAAAAACAACAGCAGACTCTTCTCTGTGGTTTATATTTGATGGCAACAAATACAAATTTAAGAAGAAGCCCTCCAAAATAATTCAGTCTTTAACATTTTCCTGAAAGCTGAGTCTGAGTTCTGGGGAAGGCACAGGGGTCCCGAGGAAGAAAACCCTCCTCCTGAACTCAATTGCTCCTCCCCAACTTCACGCAAGTGGAAATTCTCCACTTTGAGCATCAGCCAATCCTTGCTGAGGCAACGTAAATTCTGTCCTCATTCACTGCAAGTTGGAGGCAGGAGAAGTTCAGGAGGTAACTGGCTTTATTGACTCCCCCTCCAAACATCACCCTCAGGCCAGGGATGAGGAGGAGAAAGAGGAGGAGTGGGTTGACAGATGGCTAGACCGATGGCTGTGGTCATCGGTCCAAACCTGCTCAACATAGTTGTAGAGTGAAGTCCAATTGGGGGTGGAGAGCAGGAAGACCGCCAAGACCGTTGGACTCCACATTTCTCCCTGCTCTGAAGCATTTCAGCTTGCATTTCATTCAAGGGAACTCCACCCTGCGTATATCTGGGCATTTCAGAGCAGGTCCTGTGGTGGTTCAACCAGCTAAATCTATACTGACATTACACTGCACAGAGATATTTAAACACCTCTTTCCTCCTGTGCTTTGCAGTGAAGTAGAGAAGGTGCAGGTGAGGTAAGCAGCCTCAGTGGCATCTGTGCTAAAGCAGAGTCCTCAGCTGCTCTCAGCTGCTCTCCTGAAGGTGGGACCAGGCCGGGGAGGAGGAGGAGGAGGAGGAGGAGTGGGTTGACAGATGGTTAGTCCAATGGCTGTGGTCATCTGTCCAAAGCTGGGACCTAACTGGGACCTTTGGACTCCATGCTTCTCCCTGCTCCAAAGCATTCAGCTTGCATTTCATTCAAGGGAAATCCACCCTGCGTATATCTGGGCATTTCAGAGCAGGTCCTGTGGTGGTTCAGCCAGCTAAATCTATACTGACATTACATTGCACAGAGATATTTAAACACCTCTTTCCTCCTGTGCTTTGCAGTGAAGTAGAGAAGGTGCAGGTGAGGTAAGCAGCCTCAGTGGCATCTGTGCTAAAGCAGAGTCCCATGCTGAGAGTCAGGACAGTCCCAGTCAGCCTTGGCGCATTTCGGCCAGTGTGCCAGGAGTGCAACCCCAGCATGCTCAAGCTCAAGAGCCATGGTGGCGCAGTGGTTCGAATGCGGTATTGCAGGCTAACTCACTGCTCACTGCCAGCAGTTCGATCCTGACTGGCTCAAGCTGCACTCAGCCCTCCATCCTTCCGAGGTCAGTAGTGGGGGGCAACATGCTGACTTTATAAACCGCTTAGAGAGGGCTGTAAAGAATTGTGAAGCGGGTTACAAGTCTAAGCACTATGGCTGTTGCTCTTCTGGACAAGCTATGGTGCCGAATTGAGGGACATCTTTGCAATGGTTGCCATGGGCTGACTTGATGGCTAGCTAAGTCCACTTTAGCACATGAAGTTCTCCCCCTGTGGTATCTTCATGTCCCCCTGCAAATGAGGGAGGAGCCACTGAAATTCTCTTCCGGGACTCTGAGGGAGTCACTACAATTTTTTCTCTTTTTCTGGCCAGGTTATAAGTACTGGAATGATTATAATTGCTCTTCCTTGAATGCTTTCATCTGCCAGTGCAGATTGTAGTGCAAACCGCTCTTTCTCCTGCTCCAGAGGGAATGAAGCACCTGGTGAAGTCTGGAGATGTAATGAAGCTCTGCTGAAATCTCTGATGGGCCAGAAGGTCAAATAAATTCTGCCTAGCATGACTGGCCTCATTTATTTTGGATTCCTGGGAGATCACCATCACCACTGCCACAAGACAGCACAGCAGGACTTGGCAGGGTTGAAGTTGGAGTCAAGGGAAATTGAGCTGGTTGTGTCATTTAGAGTTGTAGGTTCACCTGCGGTCAGTGAAAATCCCACCATCGGGATGGGGAAATGGCAGCTGAATTCTGGGATGTTTAGGAGTGGACTCTTTGATGACCATCTCAGAATTTACCCATGTAAAAAAGATCATTGTGTTTTCAGAACAGGAACCGGTAGAAAGAAGCCCTGTGTTGGGTCACATGATCCTCTTAAGTTTAACTTCTCAAGTCTGATTCCAGTGGGTGGGCGTACTGTCGAGGAATTGCGTTATCTGCTGTCCAGATGAAGTCGGAGATGCTAACACAAACTTGTAGAGCTATATAAACTCCCCCTTTATAGTTACAGCAACCAATCATATTTAGATTGCCTCCTGCATGAGTCAACACTCTCTAACCAATGAACTATAACTTTTGAGATGGTCATTGAAGAGTCCACTCCTAATAATCCCAGAATTCAGCAGCCGATGGGTGTTGTGGGGGAGAAAGGGCAGGCACTAACACCATGGGGATGACTGGTCAAGGGAGAGGAGGTGGGAGATAAGGGGTGGGACACTCTGGGAAGGGGGCCTGGGGTTAGGTGCCGGTGCCCATTTCCACTCCCTGCACTCACTCTGACTGCCTGGTCATCGGAGCTCGGAGGCCCCAGATTTCATCTCTGTCTGCTGAATGCCAGGTGAGTCTGCAATAAAACTCCCCCATCCATGATGTCGTTATGAAAGACGGAGCCATCTCATATGGAGAGAAGGACTTGCTTCCTTGTTCCTTCTCCTCCTCTTCTCCTTCCTTGTTTTCCTTCCAAGGGGAAGAAGACAGATTTTGGCTGGTGGCCCAGAGTGTCAATGCTTTATGGTGCTCTCTCGATCAACTGATAACACTCAACCTGCCAACGACCAGCTAAACTGCTGCTCTGTAAGTTTTGGGGATCCCTGCTCAGATCCCCAAGATCCTGGAGACATGGCACCTTGGTTGTCTCTATCCAATCCATGGAGTTTATTTGGGCCTCAGGATGGCCACGTCAGGAAGGATGTCCCAGCAAACATTGTCCTCTGGCAACTAAGTCCAGAAATCATGGATTCAGCTTCTTTAATGTAATTGAAATATGAGAAAAATTTCTCTTGGGGTAAGTGTCCAAGAGTAGAAGACTCTTCCTCTGCAGGTGGTGGGTTCTCCATCTTGGAGGCTTCAGAGATGGTTGAACTGATTTTCCTGCAAATTATAGAGGATGGACCATCTGAGCCCCACCAACTCCATAAGTTGGTCAGCCTGTGATCCTGTGACCCAGGGTGAGGGATCAGGGCAGCCAGTCCAATGTCCCACTGAATGGAGGTGGTATAATATGCTGGGTTACAATTGCTCCTCTAGCTTCTTCTCTTCAACATTTCACAACCATGTTGATCACAATGGAGATATCCATACATGGGGCAGAGCAGCCTCTGGCTAAGCAATCCCACTGGGCCAAAGACTGAAAGCTCACAGATTATTATTATTATTATTATTATTATTATTATTATTATTATTATTATTATTATTATTATTATTATTATTATTATTATTATTATTATTATTATTATTATTATTATTATTATTATTATTATTATTATTATTATTATTATTATTATTATTCATTTGAATCTGGCAAGATTCTGTCTGTAGGCAAACAACAATAAAGAAAATATTCAGATGTAATTCTGTGTATCCTTCTCAATTTTTTGGGCCTGACATGAGCTCAGATCAAAGGAAGGAAATGGGTCAAGAAACAATCAGTGGCCAGAACTTTAATGGATCCCGTCTCCTCCGGGTAGATAGTGCAGCTGAAGCTTTCTCACACTATACCTGCCAACCCACCTGGCCTCTTATGGCTGGAGAGGATGACCTGCTTCCCACCATACTTGGATGCCTCAGGAAAAGGCTGAGTCCCCACTGCATACCAGATTCAAATGATCCACCCATCTCAGACTAGGTTTCTATGTTGTGTGAAGGCAGTTATGCAGCCCATCTTGTCAACAGTTGACTGACCGCAGCAGTGGGAGTCCTGTGGTGAGCATTTTTCCTGTTGAAATGTTTATATGACGCCTCCTCAGAGATGCTCATCCAACTCAGAGTCTAATCCATGTACATCATAAACACCATCCCTACTCTAAAGATCCTCAGTTCTTCCTCAGTCATCTATTGAGTGCTATCTAATTTGAGGGCAACATCATCTACTACCACAAGAGACATTTTGCAAGATAGCAAGATTGACCATCCATGAGGTTTCCACGGTCAAAAAACTTGGTCAAAAACATCTTTCTCTGGCTTCTTAGAGAGGCCAAAATATTCTCCTTTTTTGTTTGGCGTCAGAAAGACCAGAATGTATGTTATCAATCAATCAATCTGATTAACCTCCGGGGAGTCATGTTGTGTGCCTGTATTGTGTTCCAAATCTAGTGGGGCAAAGAAGCTTCTTCCAGGTTGTTAATCAGGACCAGAAATCCCGAAGCAAAGCAATTTCTCCCTCCCTCTGCCCTCCCCCCAGCAGAAATCCACCCCCTGCCTTGCCTATAAATGCCTCCGTTCCCCTCGCAGGAGGAAAGCCTGGAGTTGCCTCTGAGCAGACTGGCTATTTCCGGAGGTGAGTGGGGTTCTCCTACCTGTGGGCACCTGACAGTTTAGGCCTCTGTAGCTCTGAAGGGACCTCCTTCAGGAGGCTGCTGGCAACATCCAGGTTCTAGCAGGGGATGTGTGAGGCAAAAACAAAAGGATCTATCAAGGGGACATCTGGGGAAGAGAAAGAGATGCACTGGAGAGCCTTTATGGTGGGGCCCTTCTGCGCTTTTTGTAGCAATGTAGGATCCACTGTGACCCACCAAGGCTGCTGCATGACCAAGGAGGGATAAACAGGCTTCAGCTGGACAAGTGAAAAAGTGCAAACCAAACTGTGGGGTTCCCAGTTTTATCACAGATTGGATGTTGGATCCGCCTTCCTGAGGAGCCCCTGCTAAGGTCCTTTCTCCCATTTTTCTTCTCCCCTCTTTGCATCTCTCTGCAGGAAAGGAAGGAAGACCATGGGGCGATTCTCCTTTATGAGCCTCATCTTGCTGGTCGTGGCCCTCTCCCTAAGTGGTGAGTTCCAGCAGGGTCTTTGGTGTCTTGAGAGGACAACTCTCAACCCCTTCCTAGGACAACAATCAACCCTTCCAGGGTTAATCTGGTTCTTGAAGGAATCCATTTTATGGTTTTGCATGGTTCACTAAATAAGAAACCAACCAATGTGGACAAATTCACACCAGAATTTCAAGGTAATTAACCCAGGCTAAACCTTCCCAATTGTTGGACATTCTGCAAACGTTGCGTTTGGGTCTGTAACTCAAGTCAGGTTCAATTTATTGCCATCAACAATGTTCTTCTGGCTGTCTTCTCATTGAGCTTTCTTCTCACCCAGGAGCTGAAGGCAGTTGTCCCCATGGCTGGTTGCAGAGTGGCATATTATGCTACAAAGCCTTCACACAAAGAAAGTTCTGGAAGGAAGCAGAGGTTAGAAATATTGCAATTCTGAGAATATCCTGGCCCAAGCACAGGAGGAGTCTCGGCCGAGCCCCCAAATGCCCTCTGGGTGAACTGAAGCAGATCAAAAGATAGCAAGGATTATCATTTTAGGATACTCTGAAATGCAAATAAGCTATGGACTACATGCTGGTTTAGGCTTTCAAGACCCGTATCTGTTGGGCAGTGTTGAGTTTCAGGGTTGAGGGACCATCTTATAGACCACAGATTTCCTGATGTCCCACTGGCAACGTGGGTGGCATCTTCAGATGTCGTTGACTTTGAAGTGACCGAGGCCTCAGGTTTTAAACAACGAATCATGAATTTAAGTCAGGAACTGTTCCATAGCTGCAGACACCAGGAAGCATATCAGGAGAGGCCAACAATTCACGATGGTGGCTAGAACTATACAAATAGATCCCTGCTCTTTTCTCACATGGACACGCACACATACACAGATACACGCACAGGACATTCTGGAACGAGTACAGAAAAGAGCAACAAAGATCATTAGGAGCCTGGTGGCTGAAACATACAAAGAACGGTTTCAGGAATTGGGTATGTCTAGTCTAGTGAAAAGAAGAACTAGGCTTAGCAGTTTTCCAGTATTTGAGTGGCAGCTACAAAGAAGAAGGGCTCAACCTATTCTCCAAAGCGCCTGAAGGCAGGACAAGAAACAACAGATGGAAACTAATCAAGGAGAGAAGCAAACTAGAACTAAGGAGAAATTTCCTGGCAATGAGGACAATTAATCAGTGGAACAGCTTGCCTTCAGAAGTTGTGGGTGCTTCATCACTGGAGACTTTTAAGAAGAGAATGGACAGCCATTGGTCCGGAATGTTATAGGGTCTTCTGTCAAGTAGGGGGTTGGACTAGAATAGTGGCCCCCAGTCTTTTGGGCACCAGAGACCAGTTCCATGGAGAAAGGGGTGTGGTTTTGCATGTTGCCTGCATCTTGCGGATCGGACTCCTCTTGTTTGCATGGCCAGGTTGCTGGCATGCCATGGCCGGGGGTTGCAGATCCCTGGACTACAAGACCTCCAAGGTCCCTTCCAACTCTGTTATTCTGTTATGTTCCTTCTCTGATGAATAAGTGCCTTTCTCTGTTGTTGCTCTTCCCAGTGGTTCTGCATGCTACAGAAACCAGGCTGCCACCTCGCCTCCATCGAGAACACAATAGAGTCAGCTGACTTGGCCGACTACCTCTCTCACAATTTCCCAAATCTTAAGAATGTCTGGATCGGACTGAATGATCCAATGGAAGTAGGTCCTTTGTATTGCTTATATTTATCAGTCCATTTTACAGTTTTTAAGGAATTTTTGAAGCTCATCCAATGGGAGGTAGGGATCTCTCGGCCAAATGCTTTGGGCCTTGGACAAAACCTCTGAAAAACATTATTTACTCCCATGCTGTCTCTCCTTCCCCTCACTAGAAGAACTGATTGCTGTCTGTGAAGCGCCAAAGAGAGAAGAGTGTGTGTGTGTATGTGAGAGAGAAGAGAATGTGTGTGTATGAGAGATAAATTCCCAGGATGCTCTTCAGTTTCCAAATGTCATCTACAGCCCTGGAGTTTTACTTAAGGTCCCCCACAAAATGACTCTTTTACTATGACCCTGTTTAACTTTCTGAGATCAATCAGGGTCAACCAGGGCTGTCACCAAGTTGGGTATGAGGCAAAAAGAGTCTCAAGCTGAGCTGGTGACTTCATGGACACCTAAAAGTAGTCTTCTTCTGGGGTGTTTTCCCCTCTGGATCTTCTGATCCTCACCTAGGCAGGCATTCACCAAGTTTAACCCTGCTTAGTTGTTCCAGATCAACTGAGATTGACTACAAGTAGTCTTGGATTTATGACCACAATGGAGCCCAAAACTTCTGTTGTTAAGTGAGATGTATGTTAAATGAGTTTTGCCCCATTTTATGACTTTCTTGCCACAGTTGTTAAGTGAATGACTGCAGTTCATAAGTTAGTAACCTGGTTGTTAAGTGAATCTGGCTTCCCCCATTGACTTTGCTTGTCAGAAGGTCGCAAAAGTGATCATATGACCTTGGGACTCAGCAATGGTCACAAGTATGAATCAGTTGCTAAGCATCTGAATTTTGATCACATGATCATGGGGATGCTTCCAAGGCTGTAACTGTGAAAAATGGTCTGAAGTCACTTTTTTCAGTGCCCTTGTAACTTTGAACGGACATTAAATGAACTGTTGTAGGTCAAGGATACCTGCATAGCCAGACCCCTTCCCTGCTGAACATGGATTCCCTTTCATTACAGAAAGGCAGCCGGGAGTGGACAGACGGCTCCAACATCAGATACAACGCCTGGCGTAAAGGAGAGCCCAACAACGGGCTGGGGGATGAGTTCTGTGTTGAGCTCGTAAAAGAGACAGGTGAGGCAAGGTGGAGGGGAGGCTGTTGAAGATGTTCTACCTCATTGCAGTCGGATGAATCTCAGTCACTGTTATGACCCAGCTTGTCTTGGCAGAGGCAGGCAGACTCCTTTATTGCTCTGATTAAAGCCCACAGCAAACAGCCCTTCAACGGCCTGGTAAGACTCCACCCCACACTGAAGACAGCCACCCTCAGTCTCCAAAAGCCAGTAAACAACAGCGGAAGTCTAAAGAGAGGATGCAAATTCACAGGGCAAGGTTCAGAGGCCAAAGGCAAGCCCACAATGCAAAATCAAGGCACATTCAAGAGCACGGGTCAAAGCTGGGGTGTCTGTGTCAACCAAAACAAAAAATTGGGTTCAGGAGGCAACTGGCTTTCTTTATTCCCCCTCCAAACATCACCCTCAGCTGCTCTCCTGAAGTTGGGACCAGGCCGGGGAGGAGGAGGAGAAAGAGGAGGAGGAGTGGGTTGACAGATGGTTAGACCGATGGCTGTGGTCATCGGTCCAAACCTGCTCAACATAGTTGCAGAGTGAAGCCCAGTTGGGGGTGGAGGGCAGGAAGCCCAACAAGGCTACCTCCAGACCTAACTGGGACCTTTGGACTCCATGTTTCTGCCTGCTCTAAAGCATTTCAGCTTGCATTTCATTCAAGGGAACTCCACCCTCCGTATATCTGGGCATTTCAGAGCAGGTCCTGTGCTGGTTCAGCCAGCTAAATCTATACTGACATTACACTGCACAGAGATATTGAATCACCTCTTTCCTCCTGTGCTTTGCAGTGAAGTAGAGAAGGTGCAGGTGAGGTAAGCAGCCTCAGGGGCATTTGTGCTAAAGCAGAGTCCCATGCTGATAGTCAGGACAGTCCCAGTCAGCCTTGGCGCATTTCGGCCAGTGTGCCAGGAGTGCAACCCCAGCATGCTCATGCTCAAGAGCCATGGTGGCGCAGTGCTTCGAATGTGGTATTGCAGGCTAACTCACTGCTCACTGCCAGCAGTTCGATTCTGACTGGCTCAAGCTGCACTCAGCCTTCCATCCTTCCAAGGTCAGTAGTGGGGGGCAACATGCTGACTTTGTAAACCGCTTAGAGAGGGCTGTAAATAACTATGAAATGGGATACAAGTCTAAGCGCTATTGCTGTTGCTCTTCTCGGCAGCTATGGTGCCGAATTGAGGGACATCTTTGCAATGGTTGCCATGGGCTGACTTGATGGCTAGCTAAGTCCACTTTAGCACATGAAGTTCTCCCCCTGTGGTATCTTCATGTCCGCCTGCAAATGAGGGAGGAGCCACTCTGAGGGAGTCACTACAAATCTTTCTCTTTTTCTGGCCAGGTTATAAGAACTGGAACGATCATGGTTGTGACAACTTTCGTTCTTTCCTCTGCCAGTGCAGAAACTAGTGCAAATTGCTCCTTCCCTGCTCCAGAGTGAAGGAAACACCTGGTGAAGTCTGGAAAAGCAACGAAGCTGCTGAAATCGCTGCTCTGTACCGTACCGCTTAATGGATGCTTTCTGTAGCTTGGATCTGACTTTGCTCATCCTGATGGGCTAGAAGATCAAATAAATTCTGTCTAGCATGACTGGCCTTGTTTATTTTGGATTGCCAGGAGATTGTTGAGGCCTAGAACTCAAGACTTTTTCATGGCAAAGATTGGCATTAAAGGGGGCAAAGGATGTTTGGCTGGGAGGAAAGGATGGGGGAAGGAAGGTTTTAAACAACTTTCATTTTATAACATGCCTTTGGATTCATTTCTGGAACACCCACTACAAACTCCAGTGAGAACTGAATTCTGATTTCTCTTCCTCACTAGCTATGTTTCCATGCAGAATGAAGCTAGTCAGCTTTGCTCTCTTCCTTGCACTGCGACCCCCAGCCCTGGTACAACCAAATGAACCTCGTGCCAGCCAACAAGTCCCAGGTGTGAGTTCTGCCCCAGAGGGTCCCTTCTCCCTGCCCTCCCAACTGTATTCCATGCCAAGGCATGTTTCCCCCCATGGGCACCACCTGCCATGGATAATTCAGGAACTGGGAGACTTCTGTTATGAAACAGAAGTTCTTCTAAACATCTCCCTTCCTGCCCTGTGGGCAGACGTTTGGCTGAGCCATCTCTCATGACAGTGGGAACAATTGACCAATGAAACAGCTTGCTTCCTGGAGTTTTGGATGCTCCACCATTGCAGGTTTTCAAGAAAATGTTACACAACAAATGTCTGGAATGGTATAAAGACTCCTGTCTTGGGCAAGGAGTTGAACTAGAAGACCTCCAAGGTCCCTTCCAACCTATGATTCCATGATCTCATTGTATCTGAATCCAACCATGGCAGAAGATGGGGAGAGGGTGCTTCTACTTCAGTCACAGCTGGTCTTCTGCAAAGGTGAATGGCTCTGTGGTCCATCCAGCATCCTCCTTTTAAACTTGGAAAGGGAGAGAGGCAATGTCCTACCACAACCTTTAAGGTTTTCAAGAACAAGAGAGGTAGGTGTTAAAGCTCAGAGTAAGTCAAACATTTGTTGTGTCTCCCATGGAGATTACAAGATATCCAGGATTGTTCTGATCCTTAATATAGGCTATCTTGTGGGGAAAATCAGTTTCTTTGATGAATGGGATTGTTTCATACAGTGGGCCTCAACCTTTTGGGCACCAGGGACCAATTCTGTAGAGAGAGGTTTTTTCGCGGACCGGAGGGAGTGTGGTTTCGTGTGCCGGCTTCATTCCATGGATGGGGCTTTGCTTGTTTGCACGGCCCGATGTCTGGCATGCTGAGGCCTGGTGCAGGTCCACAGACCGGGGGTTGGGGACCCCTGGTTTAATAGGTAAGAGAGACGTAAGGAATGTGGCCTATAGTAAGTTTTATTAGAACATTCCCATAGCGACTCTTGAATCGCAAGATGCCAATGTTTCTTTTAACTAAGACCGTTGTTCTCCCTTGATAGGAAGTCACCTGAGATCTATTAGATTATTACTTATGAATATGTGTGACTCCTTCATTTTCCTCTCCTTTTTTTGGAAATGTATAAACACGAGTGCCTCTCTTTGCCTCAGGGATGTGTTCCTCTACTATTCTTTTGGAAGGGGCCCTGTCCAGTCTCTAAACTGTCACGGAATTGCACAGCAGGCATTCAGATGAAGTCAGAGATGCTGACACAAACTTGTATCTTTGTATAAATAAATATATTCAACATTTATATTTGCAGCAGACAAGATAGTCAGGCAAACAGGAGCATCCTGAGGTAAATCTCAGAGCATACAGGGCACACAGAAGAAAACGGCGGGAAAAAAGGATATCTCCTCCTCCCCACTGACAGCAACCAATCACAGCACAGATTGCCTCGTGCAGGAGCCATCACTCCAATCAATCAACTACAAGATGCAAATGTGTCTTTTAACTAAAACAATTGTTCTCCATTGATAACAGAATTGCTGAACTTGCAGGAACTATGAAAGAGGCATTACTAGCAGATGCAGGAATGGACTTCTGCAATTAATGAAACTCCATATTACATTTTATATAAGAGACAACCATCTTTGGCACTTTTAAGAATCTTTGGCAGCAGAGCATGATTGTAGATTCCCAAAACAATTAGGAGGAAAGGTCATAGGTTATTAATCAGGATCAAAGGCATATAGATTTACAGATGAACACAAAAATGTTATTATTTCACATTCTGCAAATTTTTCAGAAGACGAGAGTTGGGGGAAAAAATACATGTCAATATGGAAATTTTCATGCCAGTTAGTCAAAAGTCTCCAATAAATAAACAGTCACAGAGGCGTGTTAAACAGGAATCTAAGAGGTGATCAGGGTTTGGGTCCAGCTCAGAGGAATGTTTGGAGAGCGAGATTCCGGTGAAACAAAAACAATTTATCCCAAGGAGGTCTTAAAGAGCAAACAATGGTGTTCCTGCAGAAAAATTCACAGGAGAAGAGATGAAAGGATGTAATATGTTTTATGAGCCCCCAAATAACCAAGAAGGATTAAATTTACCTATGGCAGAACAAAAGAAGAAGAGCAACCAAGATGATTAGGGGACTGGAGGCTAAAGCATATAAGGAACGGTTGCTGGAATTGGGTATGTCTAGTTTAATGAAGAGAAGGACGAGGGGGGACATGATAGCAGAGTTCCAGTATCTCAGGGGCTGCCCCAAAGAAGAGGGAGTCAAGCTATTCTCCAAAGCGCCTGAAGGCAGGACAAGAAGCAACGGATGGAAACTCATCAAGGAGAGAATCAATCTAGAACTAAGGAGAAATTTCCTGACAGTTAGAACAATTAACCAGTGGAACAACCTGCCTCCAGAAGCAGTGAATGCTCCAACACTGGAAGTTTTTAAGAAGAGACTGGACCGCCATTTGTCTGAAATGGTATAGGGTTTCCTGCCTGAGCAGGGGGTTGGACTCCTAATAATCCCAGAATTCAGCAGCCAACTAGGTCAGCAATGATGGGTGTTGTGGGGGGAGAAAGGGCAGGCAGTAACACTATTGGGATGACTGGTCAAGGGAGAAGTGGTGGGAGATAAGGGGTGGGCCATTCCGGGAAGGGGGCCTGGGGTTAGGTGCCGGTGCCCATTTCCACTCCCTGCACTCACTCTGACTGCCTGGTCATCGGAGCTCGGAGGCCCCAGATTTCATCTCTGTCTGCTGAATGCTAGGTGAGTCTGCAATAAAACTCCCCCATCCATGATGTCGTTATGAAAGACGGAGCCATCTCATATGGAGAGAAGGACTTGCTTCCTTGTTCCTTCTCCTCCTCCTCTTCTTCCTTGTTTTCCTTCCAAGGGGAAGAAGACAGATTTTGGCTGGTGGCCCAGAGTGTCAATGCTTTATGGTGAATAGGCTTCCTAAGAAGCTTACAAGAAAGTTTAAAATGTTAGTCAACAAAGTGATTCTGTGCTTGTGAGGTTGTTGCTGCCACATAGACTGCTGGAGAAGGTGTGAAGAATGAGCAAAAGAGGAAAGGAGTGTTCAGCTTGTGTGAAGGGTTGTGGTGGGATACAGTCTGGAGTCACAGCAGGGAGGGAATCTTTCCCAGGTGGCAAAGAGAAAGCGGATCTTGGAATGTCTGATGGGCAGGAAGACAGCAAGTCGGACCCTCCCTCGCCGTTCACAGAGTAAATCTCTACTTATTGGAGATATTCACTTGAGTCTGGAAAGATTCTGTCTCTAGGCAAACAACAATAAAGAAAATAGTCAGATGTAATTCCATGTGTCCTTCTCAATTTTTGGGGCCTGACGTGGATTCAGATGAGTGGAACTAAATGGGTCAAGAAACAATCAGTGGCCAGAACTGTAATGGATCCCATCTCCTCCGGGTAGATAGTGCAGCTGAAGCTTTCTCACACTATACCGGCCAACCCACCTGGCCTCTTATGGCCAGAGAGGATGACCTGCTTCCCACCATACTTGGATGCCTCAGGAAAAGGCTGGGTCCCCACCGCATACCAGATTCAAATGATCCACCCTTCTCAGACTATGTTTCTATGTTGTGTGAAGGCAGTTATGCAGCCCATCTTGTCAACAGTTGACTGACCGCAGCAGTGGGGGTCCTGTGGTGGGCATTTTTCTTGTTGAAATGTTTATATGATGCCCCCCCAGTGATGCTCAACCATCTCAGAGTCTAATCCATGCACATCATAAACACCATCCCTCATCTAAAGATCCTCAGCTCTTCCTCAGTCATCTATTGAGTGCTGTCTAATTTGAGGACAACATCATCTACTACCACAAGAGACATTTTGCGTTGACCATCCATGAGGTTTCCAAGGTCAAATACAGGATAGGCTTAGCACTGCCTTCTCCCAAACATGTAGATCCTTGCCTCTCTGTTGGATGACCTTGGGTGACCCTGGGAATGAATGCACTCCCAGGGTCCTTTGCTCATCGTTCACAAACCCCACACCACCACCACTCAAATGTGTCAGGCTAGGAGAACCCAGCAAAGTCAAGACAAATTCAATGGGTAAGCTTAATTGTGTCATTTAGGGTGGCGTTTCAACTAGCAGTTAGTGAAAATCGCATCTAATCGCTGGTAAATTCCAGGATGATTATGTGTGGAATCTTCAATGACCATCTCAGAACTTAACAAAGTAAAAAAGGTTTCTGCATTTTGGGAACAAACACACTTAGAGAGAAGCAATGCGCTGGGTCATGTAATCCTCATATGTTGAACCTATCCATAGAGGATAGAGGGTCATCCTTGGCTTCAGAGTGGGCGGTGGTGCCAGGCAGTCTCTCTGGCCAGACGAAACAGTGAGAATTACATGTGCAGCAACATCTTTCTCTGGCTTTTTGGAGAGGCCAAAATATTCTCCTTTTTTGTTTGGAGTCAGAAAGATCGGAATGTATGTTATAAATCAATGAATCGATCAATATGGTTAACCTCCAGGGAGTCATGTTGTGTGCCCTTATTGTGTTCCAAATCTTGTGGTGCAATCAAACTTCTTCCAGGTTGTTAATCAGGACCAGAAATCCCGAAGCAAAGCCATTTCTCCCTCCCTCTGCCCTCCCCCCACAGAAATCCACCCCCTGCCTTGCCTATAAATGCCTCCGTTCCCCTTGCAGGAGGAAAGCCTGGAGTTGCCACTGAGCAGGCTGGCTATCCCAGGAGGTGAAGGGACAGGTGAGTGGGGCTCTCCTGACAGGTGAGGCCCCTGTGCCAGATCACTCCTGCCTATCTGTTTCTCCATCTGAAGGGACCTCCTGCAAGTGGCTGCATGTGATGTCCAGGTTGCAGCAGGGGATCTGCTGGAGGGATCTATGGGGGGGGGATCTCTGGAGGAGAGAAACAGAGACACAAAATAGCCTTTGTGGAGGATGACGCACCCAAACATTACACAGCATGCATGAAGTCCTGTGACCCACCAAGGCTGCTGAATGACTAAGGAGAGAGAAACGGGGTCCAGCTAGTCAAGTGAAAAAGTGCAAAACAAAGTGTGGGCCTCCCAGCTTGGCCACAGATGGGATGTTGGATCCCCCTTCCTGAGGAGCCCCTCCTGAGGTCCTTTCTCCCCTTCTTCTTCTCCCCTCTTTGCTTCTCTCTGCAGGGAAGGAAGGAAGACCATATGGCGATTCTCCTTTGTGAGCCTCAGCTTGCTGGTCACGGTCCACTCCCTAAAAAGTGAGTTCCAACAGGGTCTCTGGTGTCCTGAAAGGGTCATTTGTGGCTTTGCATGGTTCACTGAATAAGGAACCAACCAACATGGACAGATTCACACCAGACATGAGGCTTCAAGGAAATTAACCCAGGTCAAACCTCCCCAAGTGTTGGTCATTCTGCAAATGTAGGCTTTGGGTCTGTAACTCAAATCAGGTTCAATTTATTGTCATCCACAATGTTTGCAAGACAGCAAGGTAAGTATGCTTTGTAGACCCCGCTGTCTCCTCCTCCTCCTCCTCCTCCTCCTCCTCCTCCTCCTCCTCTGGCTGTCTTCTCATTGAGCTTTCTTCCCACATATGAGTCGAAATCACTTGTCCCGATGGCTGGCTACTGAGTGGTACGGTATGCTACAAGGTCTTCAAAGAAAAAAAGACCTGGAATGATGCAGAGGTTAGAAGTGCTGTGATCCTGAGAATATCCTGGCCCAAGCACCGGAGGAGTCTTGGCCGAACCCCCAAAATGCCCTCTGGGTGGGCTGAAGTAGGTGGTCTCCAGACCAAGTGCATGAAACGATAGGAAGGATTATTATTTTAGGATAGTCTGAAATGCAAACAAGCTGCGGACTACATGCTGGTTTAGGCTTTCAAGGCCGGTATCTGTTGGGCAGTGTTGAGTTTCAGGGTTGAGGGACCATCTTGTAGACCACAGATTTCTTGACGTCTCACTGGCAACGTGGGTCTCCTTGACTCTGAAGTGACCGAGGCCTCAGGTTTTAAACAACAAATCATGAATTTAAGTCAGGAACTGTCCCAGAGCTGCAGAAACCAGCAAGGATATCGGGAGAGGTCAACAACGTAACAATGGCGGCTAGGACCATGGAACCAAATCCCTGCTCTTTTCTCACATGGACATGCACGCACGCATGCACAAATGCACACGCATGCACGCACACACAGATGAGACTCTGGAAAGAGTACAGAAAAGAGCAATAATGATGATTAGGGGCCTGGTGGCTAAAACATATGAAGAACAGCTCCAGGAATTGGGTTTGTCTAGTCTAGTGAAAAGAAGAACTAGGGTTACCAGTGTTGCAGTATTTGAGGAGCAGCCACAAAGAAGCAGGGGTCAGCATATTCTCCAAAGTACCTGAAGGCAGGACAAGAAACAACAGATGGGAACCTAATCAAGGAGAGAATTAACCTAGAGCTAAGGAGAAATTTCCTGACCGTGAGAACAATTAATCAGTGGAATGTCTTGCCTCCAGAAGTTGTGGGTGCTTCATCACTGGAGACTTTTAAGAAGACATTGGACAGCCATTTGTTCGGAATTGTATAGGGTCTCCTCTTGAAAAGTGGGTTGGAGAAGAACACCTCCAAAGTCCCTTCCAACTCTTTATTCTGTTATGTTCCTTCTCTGATGAATAAGTGTCTTTCTTCGTTGTTGCTCTTCCCAGGCGTTTTGCCGGAAACACAAACGCGGCCGCTTCGCCTCCATCCAGAACACGGAAGAGAAATCTGATTTGGCCAAGTACCTCTCTAAATATTTCCCAAACATTGGGAATCTCTGGACTGGACTGAGGTATTCACCCAATATAGGTCGTCTATATTGCTTATATTTATTGATCCATTTTACAGTTTCTACAGGAGTTTTTGAAGGCTCCTCCAATGGGAGGATCTCTCTGTCAAATGCTTTGGGCCTTGGACAAAACCTCTGAAAAACACTATTTACTCCCATGCTGTCTCCCCTTCCCCTCACTAGAAGAACTGGTTGTTGTCTGAAAAATGCCAAACGGACAGATTCTGCTCTGACTCCTGTCTCAGCATCAAGATCCCTGCTTGTTATGTCCCGTCTTGCTTCAAACGCTTATTTGCTTTCCTACAGTCAGGCTGCTGGGACTGGAGCGGTGTCGCCTTTCTCAGATACACTTCCTGGGCTGAAGGAAAGCCCAACAACATGGAGAAGAGACATTATTGTGGTGAGCTCCTGGCCAAAACAGGTGAGCCAAGGCGGAGGGGAGGGTGTTGAAGGTGCACTTTCAACAATGAGGACCCATTTCATCCATCTCGAAACACCCACCAGTTTGACCCCTTGGATTCTAAGCTCTCACAGCCCGACCCTCTATACAGCCCAGGGAACACAACATGCCCACGGGATAAACAAAAACGGAACTCTTCATTTTTTCAAAAACCCAAACTTAATTATTACAGCCCCATAAGTAAACCAACAATCTCCATCTTAACCTACTTCTTAAAGGTCATTGTTGTCACAGGAGATATACCTTTTTGTTTTTTCTTTCCTTGCTTAAATATATATATCAAACTTCAACCCCATTGCAGTCAGATGAATGTCAGCCACTGTTATGACCCAGGTTGTCTAGGCAGAGGAAGGCAGAGTCCTTTATTGCTCTGATTAAAGTCCACCACAAATTGTTCCTGGCCAAGAGAAACTCCCCCCCCCTCGCTTCTGCTTAAGTTAACCCACACCAGGTGTTCCTTGAGAGGAGGGGAGGGTCATCCTTCTCCCGAGTAGCCCCGCAGCCCTCCTTTGATCTGGCCTCTGCTCTACTCTCCATGCCCTTGGATCGAGTGGGGGAGGCAGCTGTTCCTCACCAGAGGGGATCTGCTGCCTGTCAACAGCACTGCCTGTCTGCAGCCAATTCTCCCCGCTGTCTGTGAGGACAGGAAGCTCTCTGTCCGTTCACCCACCTCCCCCCACTGCCTGAGGGACCTGGGACAGCATCCTCCTCCTCAGCCCCTGGCCTCTCCGAGCATTCCAAGGGAGACATGCCATCCCCATAAAAATAAAGGTCAGAAATAAAAAAACAACAGCAGACTCTTCTCTGCGGTTTATATTTGATGGCAACAAATACAAATTTAAGAAGAAGCCCTCCAAAATAATTCAGTCTTTAACATTTTCCTGAAAGCTGAGTCTGAGTTCTGGGGAAGGCACAGGGGTGCCGAGGAAGAAAACCCTCCTCCTGAACTCAATTGCCCCCCCCAACTTCAAGCAAGTGGAAATTCTCCACTTTGAGCATCAGCCCATCCTCGCTGAGGCAACGCAAGGTTTGTCCTCATTCACTGCAGGTTGGAGGCAGGAGAGGTTCAGGAGGCAACTGGCTTTCTTTACTCCCCTCCAAACATCACCCTCAGCTGCTCTCCTGAAGGTGGGACCAGGCCGGGGAGGAGGAGGAGGAGGAGGAGGAGGAGTGGCTTGGCAGATGGTTAGTCCAATGGTTGTAGTCATCTGTCCAAAGCTGCTCAACATACAGTAGTTCTAGAGTGAAGTACAGTTGGGGGTGGAGAGCAGGAAGACCGCCAAGACCTTTGGACTCCATGTTTCTGCCTGCTCTAAAGCATTCAGCTTGCATTTCATTCAAGGGAACTCCACCCTCCGTATATCTGGGCATTTCAGAGCAGGTCCTGTGGTGGTTCAGCTAGTTAAATCTATACTGATATTACACTGCACAGAGATATTTAAACACCTCTTTCCTCCTGTGCTTTGCAGTGAAGTAGAGAAGGTGCAGGTGAGGTAAGCAGCCTCAGTGGCATCTGTGCTAAAGCAGAGTCCCATGCTGATAGTCAGGACAGTCCCACTCAGCCTTGGCGCATTTCGGCCAGTGTGCCAGGAGTGCAACCCCAGCATGCTCATGCTCAAGAGCCATGGTGGCGCAGTGGTTCGAATGCGGTATTGCAAGCTAACTCACTGCCAGCAGTTCGATCCTGACTGGCTCCAGGTGGACTCAGCCTTCCATCCTTCCGAGGCCAGTAGTGGGGGGCAACATGCTGACTTTGTAAATTGCTTAGAGAGGGCTCTAAATAACTATGAAATGCGATACAAGTCTAAGCGCTATTGCTGTTGCTCTTCTCGGCAGCTATGGTGCCTAATTGAGGGACATCAATGCCCTTTGGACATTGCAAAAAAAAAAAAGGCAAGGTAGCAGCCATAACAGTGAAATCAAAGCTCCACCTAATTTTTATATGCAAAGGAGATGGGCCAAAAATCCTTTGCTGCCCTCTGGGCCGAGCAGAGCTTGACAGGAACGGTCTGGTTGCCATGGCCTGAGTGGATGGCTAGCAAAGTCTATTTTAGCACATGAAGTTCTCCCCCTGTGGTATCTTCATGTCCCCCTGGAAATGAGGGAGGAGCCACTGAAATTCTCTTCTGGGATTCTGAAGGAATCACTATAAACCTCTTTTTCTGGCCAGGTTATAGGTACTGGAATAATCGTCCTTGTGATTTCCTGAATCCTTTCATCTGCGAGTGTATACAATGCTAACATCGGATGTTCTTGCTTTGACAACATATGGAGATGCAGCCTTTTTCTTTCTTATGCTTTACTCTTAGAATTAGAGTTAGAATTAGATGATACTGGGGGGGAGGGGGGGGAGGAATGTGATGGGAGTTAGTTAGACATAACAATATTGTAATAGTGTGTGAACTCAGGGTTTTTGAAATAAGAGATGATAAGAAATGGCGGGTTGGAGAACTGGAGGGAAAGCCTGCATTTCAAACTAATTGGAGAATGTGATTTATGACTGTTAATTAGAGCAGGGAATTGTGTTTGATACTATGTGCTAAGGGGAGGGTAATTCAGATTTTGGCTTTGCTTATGTATGTGCCAATGGTATGCTGCTCGAATAAAGATTCTTTAAGGTAAACAATGCCTCGAAGTTCTTTGAAGAGTGTCATCTGTCGGAACCATGGCAGCGAGTTTATGCCGTAGTGCAAATTGCTCTTTCTCCTGCTCCAGAGGGAGTGAAGCACCTGGTGAAGTCTAGAAAAGCGACAAAGCCCTGGCAGAATCTCTGCTCTGCACCCTATCGCTTAATGGATGCTTTCTGTAGCTTGAATCTAATTTTGCTCATCCTGATGGGCTGGAAGGTCAAATAAATCCTGTCTAGCATGACTGGCCTCAATTATTTTGGATTGGTTGCTGTAACAATAAAGGGGGAGATTATATAGCAAGTTTGTGTTAGTCTCTCCAACTTCATCTGGACAGCTGTTAACGCAATTCCTCGACAGTACACCCACCCATTGGAATCAACTTGAGAAGTTAACCTTAAGAGGATCATGTGATCCAACACATGGCTTCTTTCTACCGGTTCCTGTTCTGAAAACACAACGATCTTTTTCACATCCTGAGATGGTCATTGAAGAGTCCACTCCTAATAATCCCAGAATTCAGCAGCCAACTAGGTCAGCAATGATGGGTGTTGTGGGGGGAGAAAGGGCAGGCAGTAACACTATGGGGATGACTGGTCAAGGGAGAAGTGGTGGGAGATAAGGGGTGGGACACTCCGGGAAGGGGGCCTGGGGTTAGGTGCTGGTGCCCATTTCCACTCCCTGCACTCACTCTGACTGCCTGGTCATCGGAGCTCGGAGGCCCCAGATTTCATCTCTGTCTGCTGAATGCTAGGTGAGTCTGCAATAAAACTCCCCCATCCATGATGTCGTTATGAAAGACGGAGCCATCTCATATGGAGAGAAGGACTTGCTTCCTTGTTCCTTCTCCTCCTCCTCTTCTTCCTTGTTTTCCTTCCAAGGGGAAGAAGACAGATTTTGGCTGGTGGCCCAGAGTGTCAATGCTTTATGGTGAATAGGCTTCCTAAGAAGCTTACAAGAAAGTTTAAAATGTTAGTCAACAAAGTGATTCTGTGCTTGTGAGGTTGTTGCTGCCACATAGACTGCTGGAGAAGGTGTGAAGAATGAGCAATAGAGGAAAGGAAGAACAAGAGTGTTCAGCTTGTGTGAAGGGTTGTGGTGGGATACAGTCTGGAGTCACAGCAGGGAGGGACTCTTTCCCAGGTGGCAAAGAGAAAGCGGATCTTGGAATGTCTGATGGGCAGGAAGACAGCAAGTCGGACCCTCCCTCGCCGTTCATAGAATAAATCTTTACTTATTGGAGATATTCACTTGAGTCTGGAAAGATTCCGTCTCTAGGCAAACAACAATAAAGAAAATAGTCAGATGTAATTCCATGTGTCCTTCTCAATTTTGGGGGCCTGACGTGGGTTCAGATCAATGGAACTAAATGGGTCAAGAAACAATCAGTGGCCAGAACTGTAATGGATCCCGTCTCCTCCGGGTAGATAGTGCAGCTGAAGCTTTCTCACACTATACCTGCCAACCCACCTGGCCTCTTATGGCCAGAGAGGATGACCTGCTTCCCACCATACTTGGATGCCTCAGGAAAAGGCTGGGTCCCCACTGCATGGCAGCTTCAAATGATCCACCCATCTCAGACTAGGTTTCTATGTTGTGTGAAGGCAGTTATGCAGCCTATCTTTCCAATAGTTGACTGACCGCAGCAATGGGGGTCCTGTGGTGGGCATTTTTCTTGTTGAAATGTTTATATGATGCCCCCCCCAGTGATGCTCAACCAACTCAGAGTCTAATCCATGCACATCATAAACACCATCCCTCCTCTAAAGATCCTCAGCTCTTCCTCAGTCATCTATTGAGTGCTGTCTAATTTGTGGGCAACATCATCTGCTACCACAAGAGACATTTTGCTTTGACCATCCATGAGGTTTCCAAGGTCAAATACAGGAGAGGCTTAGCACTGCCTTCTCCCAAACATGTAGATCCTTGCCTCTCTGTTGGATGACCTTGGGTGACCCTGGGAATGAATGCACTCCCAGGGTCCTTTGCTCATCGTTCCCAAACCCCACACCACCACCACTCAAATGTGTCAGGCTAGGAGAACCCAGCAGGGGGGGGGAGTCAAAGTCAAGACAAATTCAGTGGGTAAGCTTAATTGTGTCATTTAGGGTGGAGTTTCAACTAGCAGTTAGTGAAAATCGCATCTAATCGCTGGTAAATTCCAGGATGATTATGTGTGGAATCTTCAATGACCATCTCAGAACTTAACAAAGTAAAAAAGGTTTCTGCATTTTGGGAACAAGCACACTTAGAGAGAAGCAATGCGCTGGGTCATGTAATCCTCATATGTTGAACCTATCCATAGAGGATAGAGGGTCATCCTTGGCTTCAGAGTGGGCGGTGGTGCCAGGCAGTCTCTCTGGCCAGACGAAACAGTGAGAATTACATGTGCAGCAACATCTTTCTCTGGCTTTTTGGAGAGGCCAAAATATTCTCCTTTTTTGTTTGGAGTCAGAAAGATCGGAATGTATGTTATAAATCAATGAATCGATCAATCTGATTAACCTCCAGGGAGTCATGTTGTGTGCCCTTATTGTGTTCCAAATCTTGTGGTGCAATCAAGCTTCTTCCAGGTTGTTAATCAGGACCAGAAATCCCAAAGCAAAGCCATTTCTCCCTCCCTCTGCCCTCCCCCCACAGAAATCCACCCCCTGCCTTGCCTATAAATGCCTCTGTTCCCTTTGCAGGAGGAAAGCCTGGAGTTGCCACTGAGCAGGCTGGCTATCCCAGGAGGTGGAGGGACAGGTGAGTGGGGCTCTCCTGACAGGTGAGGCCCCTGTGCCAGATCACTCCTGCCTATCTGTTTCTCCATCTGAAGGGACCTCCTGCAAGTGGCTGCATGTGATGTCCAGGTTGCAGCAGGGGATCTGCTGGAGGGATCTATGGGGGGATCTCTGGAGGAGAGAAACAGAGACACAAAATAGCCTTTGTGGAGGATGACGCACCCAAACATTACACAGCATGCATGAAGTCCTGTGACCCACCAAGGCTGCTGAATGACTAAGGAGAGAGAAACGGGGTCCAGCTAGTCAAGTGAAAAAGTGCAAAACAAAGTGTGGGCCTCCCAGCTTGGCCACAGATGGGATGTTGGATCCCCCTTCCTGAGGAGCCCCTCCTGAGGTCCTTTCTCCCCTTCTTCTTCTCCCCTCTTTGCTTCTCTCTGCAGGGAAGGAAGGAAGACCATGTGGCGATTCTCCTTTGTGAGCCTCAGCTTGCTGGTCATGGTCCACTCCCTAAAAAGTGAGTTCCAACAGGGTCTCTGGTGTCCTGAAAGGGTCATTTGTGGCTTTGCATGATTCACTGAATAAGGAACCAACCAACATGGACAGATTCACACCAGACATGAGGCGTCAAGGAAATTAACCCAGGTCAAACCTCCCCAATTGTTGGTCATTCTGCAAATGTAGGCTTTGGGTCTGTAACTCAAATCAGGTTCAATTTATTGTCATCCACAATGTTTGCAACACAGCAAGGTAAGTATGCTTTGTAGACCCCACTGTCTCCTCCTCTTCCTCCTCCTCCTCCTCTTCTGGCTGTCTTCTCATTGAGCTTTCTTCCCACATTGTAGTCGAAATCACTTGTCCCGATGGCTGGATACTGAGTAGCACGCTATGCTACAAGGCCTTCGAAGAAAAAAAGACCTGGAACGATGCAGAGGTTAGAAGTGTTGTGATCCTGAGAATATCCTGACCCAAGCACCAGAGGAGTCTCGGCACAGCTCCCATATGCCCTCTGGGTGGGCTGAAGCGGATGGTCTCCAGACTGGGTGCATGAAATGATAGGAAGGATTATTATTTTAGGATAGTCTGAAATGCAAATAAGCTGCGGACTACATGCTGGTTTAGGCTTTCAAGGCCCGTATCTGTTGGGCAGTGTTGAGTTTCAG
Source organism: Azemiops feae (assembly GCA_023970755.1). Classification (NCBI taxonomy): domain Eukaryota; kingdom Metazoa; phylum Chordata; class Lepidosauria; order Squamata; family Viperidae; genus Azemiops; species Azemiops feae. The sequence continues at coordinate 92,517 of JALGBA010002281.1, read as the reverse complement.
GGTTGAGGGACCATCTTGTAGACCACAGATTTCTTGACGTCTCACTGGCAACGTGGGTCTCCTTGACTCTGAAGTGACCGAGGCCTCAGGTTTTAAACAACAAATCATGAATTTAAGTCAGGAACTGTCCCAGAGCTGCAGAAACCAGCAAGGATATCGGGAGAGGTCAACAATGTAACAATGGCGGTTAGGACCATGGAACCAAATCCCTGCTCTTTTCTCACATGGACATGCACGCACGCATGCACAAATGCACACGCATGCATGCACACACAGATGAGACTCTGCAAAGAGTACAGAAAAGAGCAATAATGATGATTAGGGGCCTGGTGGCTAAAACATATGAAGAAGAGCTCCAGGAATTGGGTTTGTCTAGTCTAGTGAAAAGAAGAACTAGGGTTACCAGTGTTGCAGTATTTGAGGAGCAGCCACAAAGAAGCAGGGGTCAGCATATTCTCCAAAGTACCTGAAGGCAGGACAAGAAACAACAGATGGGAACCTAATCAAGGAGAGAATTAACCTAGAGCTAAGGAGAAATTTCCTGAACGTGAGAACAATTAATCAGTGGAATGTCTTGCCTCCAGAAGTTGTGGGTGCTTCATCACTGGAGACTTTTAAGAAGAGATTGGACAGCCATTTGTTCAGAATTGTATAGGGTCTCCTCTTGAAAAGGGGGTTGGACAAGAACACCTCCAAAGTCCCTTCCAACTCTTTATTCTGTTATGTTCCTTCTCTGATGAATAAGTGTCTTTCTTCGTTGTTGCTCTTCCCAGGCGTTTTGCCGGAAACACAAACGTGGCCGCTTCGCCTCCATCCAGAACTCGATAGTGACAGCTGATTTGGCCAAGTACCTCTCTAAATATTTCCCAAACATTGGGAATGTCTGGACTGGACTGAAGTATTCACCCAATGTAAGTCGTTTATATTGCTTATATTTATTGATCCATTTTACAGTTTCTATAGGAGTTTTTGAAGGCTCCTCCAATGGGAGGATCTCTCTGTCAAATGCTTTGGGCCTTGGACAAAACCTCTGAAAAACACCATTTACTCCCATGCTGTCTCCCCTTCCCCTCACTAGAAGAACTGGTTGTTGTCTGAAAAACGCCAAACGGACAGATTCTGCTCTGACTCCTGTCTCAGTATCAAGATCCCCGCTTGTTATGTCCCGTCTTGCTTCAAACGCTTATTTGCTTTCCTACAGGAAGGCAACTGGTCCTGGAGAGGTGTCACCTTTCTCAGATACACTTCCTGGGCTGAAGGAAAGCCCAACAACATGGAGAAGGGACATTATTGTGGTGAGCTCCTGGCCAAAACAGGTGAGCCAAGGCGGAGGGGAGGGTGTTGAAGGTGCACTTTCAACAATGAGGACCCATTTCATCCATCTCGAAACACCCACCAGTTTGACCCCTTGGATTCTAAGCTCTCACAGCCCAACCCTCTATACAGCCCAGGGAATACAACATGCCCATGGGATAAACAAAAACGGAACTCATCATTTGTTCAAAAACCCAAACTTAATTATTACAGCCCCGTAATTAAACCAACAATCTCCAGTTAACCTACTTCTTAAAGGTCATTGTTGTCACAGGAGATATACCTTTTTGTTTTTTCTTTCCTTGCTTAAATATATATATCAAACTTCAACCCCATTGCAGTCAGATGAATGTCAGCCACTGTTATGACCCAGGTTGTCTAGGCAGAGGAAGGCAGAGTCCTTTATTGCTCTGATTAAACTCCACCACAAATTGTTCCTGGCCAAGAGAAACTCCCCCCCCTCGCTTCTGCTTAAGTTAACCCACACAAAGTGTTCCTTGAGAGGAGGGGAGGGGCATCCTTCTCCCGAGTAGCCCCGCAGCCCTCCTTTGATCTGGCCTCTGCTCTACTCTCCATGCCCTTGGATCGAGTGGGGGAGGCAGCTGTTCCTCACCAGAGGGGATCTGCTGCCTGTCAACAGCACTGCCTGTGTGCAGCCAATTCTCCCCGCTGTCTGTGAGGACAGGAAGCTCTCTGTCCGTTCACCCACCTCCCCCCACTGCCTGAGGGACCTGGGACAGCATCCTCCTCCTCAGCCCCTGGCCTCTCCGAGCATTCCAAGGGAGACATGCCACCCCCGTAAAAATAAAGGTCAGAAATAAAAAACAGCAGCAGACTCTTCTCTGCAGTTTATATTTGATGGCAACAAATACAAATTTAAGAAGAAGCCCTCCAAAATAATTTTCCTGAAAGCTGAGTCTGAGTTCTGGGGAAGGCACAGGGGTCCAGAGGAAGAAAACCCTCCTCCTGAACTCAATTCCCCCCCCCAACCTCAAGCAAGTGGAAATTCTCCACTTTGAGCATCAGCCCATCCTCGCTGAGGCAACGCAAGGTTTGTCCTCATTCACTGCAGGTTGGAGGCAGGAGAGGTTCAGGAGGCAACTGGCTTTCTTTACTCCCCTCCAAACATCACCCTCAGCTGCTCTCCTGAAGGTGGGACCAGGCCGGGGAGGAGGAGGAGAAAGAAGAGGAGGAGTGGGTTGACAGATGGTTAGTCCGATGGCTGTGGTCATCTGTCCAAAGCTGCTCAACATAGTTGTAGAGTGAGGTCCAGTTGGGGGTGGAGGGCAGGAAGCCCAACAAAGCTAAGTCCAGACCTAACTGGGACCTTTGGACTCCATGTTTCTGCCTGCTCTAAAGCATTCAGCTTGCATTTCATTCAAGGGAACTCCACCCTCCGTATATCTGGGCATTTCAGAGCAGGTCCTGTGGTGGTTCAGCTAGTTAAATCTATACTGACATTACACTGCACAGAGATATTTTGTTTCCTCCTGTGCTTTGCAGTGAAGTAGAGAAGGTGCAGGTGAGGTAAGCAGCCTCAGTGGCATCTGTGCTAAAGCAGAGTCCCATGCTGAGAGTCAGGACAGTCCCAGTCAGCCTTGGCGCATTTCGGCCAGTGTGCCAGGAGTGCAACCCCAGCATGATCAAGCTCAAGAGCCAAGGTGGTGCAGTGGTTCGAATGCGGTATTGCAGGCTAACTCACTGCCAGCAGTTCGATCCTGACTGGCTCCAGGTGGACTCAGCCTTCCATCCTTCCGAGGCCAGTAGTGGGGGGCAACATGCTGACTTTGTAAACCGCTTAGAGAGGGCTGTAAATAACTATGAAATGGGATACAAGTCTAAGCGCTATTGCTGTTGCTCTTCTCGGCAGCTATGGTGCCTAATTGAGGGACATCAATGCCCTTTGGACATTGCAAAAAAAAAAAAAGGCAAGGTAGCAGCCATAACAGTGAAATCAAAGCTCCACCTAATTTTTATATGCAAAGGAGATGGGCCAAAAATCCTTTGCTGCCCTCTGGGCCGAGCAGAGCTTGACAGGAACGGTCTGGTTGCCATGGCCTGAGTGGATGGCTAGCAAAGTCTATTTTAGCACATGAAGTTCTCCCCCTGTGGTATCTTCATGTCCCCCTGGAAATGAGGGAGGAGCCACTGAAATTCTCTTCTGGGATTCTGAAGGAATCACTATAAACCTCTTTTTCTGGCCAGGTTATAGGTACTGGAATAATCGTCCTTGTGATTTCCTGAATCCTTTCATCTGCGAGTGTATACAATGCTAACATCGGATGTTCTTGCTTTGACAACATATGGAGATGCAGCCTTTTTCTTTCTTATGCTTTACTCTTAGAATTAGAGTTAGAATTAGATGATACTGGGGGGGAGGGGGGGGAGGAATGTGATGGGAGTTAGTTAGACATAACAATATTGTAATAGTGTGTGAACTCAGGGTTTTTGAAATAAGAGATGATAAGAAATGGCGGGTTGGAGAACTGGAGGGAAAGCCTGCATTTCAAACTAATTGGAGAATGTGATTTATGACTGTTAATTAGAGCAGGGAATTGTGTTTGATACTATGTGCTAAGGGGAGGGTAATTCAGATTTTGGCTTTGCTTATGTATGTGCCAATGGTATGCTGCTCGAATAAAGATTCTTTAAGGTAAACAATGCCTCGAAGTTCTTTGAAGAGTGTCATCTGTCGGAACCATGGCAGCGAGTTTATGCCGTAGTGCAAATTGCTCTTTCTCCTGCTCCAGAGGGAGTGAAGCACCTGGTGAAGTCTAGAAAAGCGACAAAGCCCTGGCAGAATCTCTGCTCTGCACCCTATCGCTTAATGGATGCTTTCTGTAGCTTGAATCTAATTTTGCTCATCCTGATGGGCTGGAAGGTCAAATAAATCCTGTCTAGCATGACTGGCCTCAATTATTTTGGATTGGTTGCTGTAACAATAAAGGGGGAGATTATATAGCAAGTTTGTGTTAGTCTCTCCAACTTCATCTGGACAGCTGTTAACGCAATTCCTCGACAGTACACCCACCCATTGGAATCAACTTGAGAAGTTAACCTTAAGAGGATCATGTGATCCAACACATGGCTTCTTTCTACCGGTTCCTGTTCTGAAAACACAACGATCTTTTTCACATCCTGAGATGGTCATTGAAGAGTCCACTCCTAATAATCCCAGAATTCAGCAGCCAACTAGGTCAGCAATGATGGGTGTTGTGGGGGGAGAAAGGGCAGGCAGTAACACTATGGGGATGACTGGTCAAGGGAGAGGAGGTGGGAGATAAGAGGTGGGCCACTCCGGGAAGGGGGCCTGGGGTTAGGTGCCGGTGCCCATTTCCACTCCCTGCACTCACTCTGACTGCCTGGTCATCGGAGCTCGGAGGCCCCAGATTTCATCTCTGTCTGCTGAATGCTAGGTGAGTCTGCAATAAAACTCCCCCATCCATGATGTCGTTATGAAAGACGGAGCCATCTCATATGGAGAGAAGGACTTGCTTCCTTGTTCCTTCTCCTCCTCCTCTTCTTCCTTGTTTTCCTTCCAAGGGGAAGAAGACAGATTTTGGCTGGTGGCCCAGAGTGTCAATGCTTTATGGTGAATAGGCTTCCTAAGAAGCTTACAAGAAAGTTTAAAATGTTAGTCAACAAAGTGATTCTGTGCTTGTGAGGTTGTTGCTGCCACATAGACTGCTGGAGAAGGTGTGAAGAATGAGCAATAGAGGAAAGGAAGAACAAGAGTGTTCAGCTTGTGTGAAGGGTTGTGGTGGGATACAGTCTGGAGTCACAGCAGGGAGGGACTCTTTCCCAGGTGGCAAAGAGAAAGCGGATCTTGGAATGTCTGATGGGCAGGAAGACAGCAAGTCGGACCCTCCCTCGCCGTTCATAGAATAAATCTTTACTTATTGGAGATATTCACTTGAGTCTGGAAAGATTCCGTCTCTAGGCAAACAACAATAAAGAAAATAGTCAGATGTAATTCCATGTGTCCTTCTCAATTTTGGGGGCCTGACGTGGGTTCAGATCAATGGAACTAAATGGGTCAAGAAACAATCAGTGGCCAGAACTGTAATGGATCCCGTCTCCTCCGGGTAGATAGTGCAGCTGAAGCTTTCTCACACTATACCTGCCAACCCACCTGGCCTCTTATGGCCAGAGAGGATGACCTGCTTCCCACCATACTTGGATGCCTCAGGAAAAGGCTGGGTCCCCACTGCATGGCAGCTTCAAATGATCCACCCATCTCAGACTAGGTTTCTATGTTGTGTGAAGGCAGTTATGCAGCCTATCTTTCCAATAGTTGACTGACCGCAGCAATGGGGGTCCTGTGGTGGGCATTTTTCTTGTTGAAATGTTTATATGATGCCCCCCCCAGTGATGCTCAACCAACTCAGAGTCTAATCCATGCACATCATAAACACCATCCCTCCTCTAAAGATCCTCAGCTCTTCCTCAGTCATCTATTGAGTGCTGTCTAATTTGTGGGCAACATCATCTGCTACCACAAGAGACATTTTGCTTTGACCATCCATGAGGTTTCCAAGGTCAAATACAGGAGAGGCTTAGCACTGCCTTCTCCCAAACATGTAGATCCTTGCCTCTCTGTTGGATGACCTTGGGTGACCCTGGGAATGAATGCACTCCCAGGGTCCTTTGCTCATCGTTCCCAAACCCCACACCACCACCACTCAAATGTGTCAGGCTAGGAGAACCCAGCAGGGGGGGGGAGTCAAAGTCAAGACAAATTCAGTGGGTAAGCTTAATTGTGTCATTTAGGGTGGAGTTTCAACTAGCAGTTAGTGAAAATCGCATCTAATCGCTGGTAAATTCCAGGATGATTATGTGTGGAATCTTCAATGACCATCTCAGAACTTAACAAAGTAAAAAAGGTTTCTGCATTTTGGGAACAAGCACACTTAGAGAGAAGCAATGCGCTGGGTCATGTAATCCTCATATGTTGAACCTATCCATAGAGGATAGAGGGTCATCCTTGGCTTCAGAGTGGGCGGTGGTGCCAGGCAGTCTCTCTGGCCAGACGAAACAGTGAGAATTACATGTGCAGCAACATCTTTCTCTGGCTTTTTGGAGAGGCCAAAATATTCTCCTTTTTTGTTTGGAGTCAGAAAGATCGGAATGTATGTTATAAATCAATGAATCGATCAATCTGATTAACCTCCAGGGAGTCATGTTGTGTGCCCTTATTGTGTTCCAAATCTTGTGGTGCAATCAAGCTTCTTCCAGGTTGTTAATCAGGACCAGAAATCCCAAAGCAAAGCCATTTCTCCCTCCCTCTGCCCTCCCCCCACAGAAATCCACCCCCTGCCTTGCCTATAAATGCCTCTGTTCCCTTTGCAGGAGGAAAGCCTGGAGTTGCCACTGAGCAGGCTGGCTATCCCAGGAGGTGGAGGGACAGGTGAGTGGGGCTCTCCTGACAGGTGAGGCCCCTGTGCCAGATCACTCCTGCCTATCTGTTTCTCCATCTGAAGGGACCTCCTGCAAGTGGCTGCATGTGATGTCCAGGTTGCAGCAGGGGATCTGCTGGAGGGATCTATGGGGGGGGATCTCTGGAGGAGAGAAACAGAGACACAAAATAGCCTTTGTGGAGGATGACGCACCCAAACATTACACAGCATGCATGAAGTCCTGTGACCCACCAAGGCTGCTGAATGACTAAGGAGAGAGAAACGGGGTCCAGCTAGTCAAGTGAAAAAGTGCAAAACAAAGTGTGGGCCTCCCAGCTTGGCCACAGATGGGATGTTGGATCCCCCTTCCTGAGGAGCCCCTCCTGAGGTCCTTTCTCCCCTTCTTCTTCTCCCCTCTTTGCTTCTCTCTGCAGGGAAGGAAGGAAGACCATGTGGCGATTCTCCTTTGTGAGCCTCAGCTTGCTGGTCATGGTCCACTCCCTAAAAAGTGAGTTCCAACAGGGTCTCTGGTGTCCTGAAAGGGTCATTTGTGGCTTTGCATGATTCACTGAATAAGGAACCAACCAACATGGACAGATTCACACCAGACATGAGGCGTCAAGGAAATTAACCCAGGTCAAACCTCCCCAATTGTTGGTCATTCTGCAAATGTAGGCTTTGGGTCTGTAACTCAAATCAGGTTCAATTTATTGTCATCCACAATGTTTGCAACACAGCAAGGTAAGTATGCTTTGTAGACCCCACTGTCTCCTCCTCTTCCTCCTCCTCCTACTCTTCTGGCTGTCTTCTCATTGAGCTTTCTTCCCACATTGTAGTCGAAATCACTTGTCCCGATGGCTGGATACTGAGTAGCACGCTATGCTACAAGGCCTTCGAAGAAAAAAAGACCTGGAACGATGCAGAGGTTAGAAGTGTTGTGATCCTGAGAATATCCTGACCCAAGCACCAGAGGAGTCTCGGCACAGCTCCCATATGCCCTCTGGGTGGGCTGAAGCGGATGGTCTCCAGACTGGGTGCATGAAATGATAGGAAGGATTATTATTTTAGGATAGTCTGAAATGCAAATAAGCTGCGGACTACATGCTGGTTTAGGCTTTCAAGGCCCGTATCTGTTGGGCAGTGTTGAGTTTCAGGGTTGAGGGACCATCTTGTAGACCACAGATTTCTTGACGTCTCACTGGCAACGTGGGTCTCCTTGACTCTGAAGTGACCGAGGCCTCAGGTTTTAAACAACAAATCATGAATTTAAGTCAGGAACTGTCCCAGAGCTGCAGAAACCAGCAAGGATATCGGGAGAGGTCAACAATGTAACAATGGCGGTTAGGACCATGGAACCAAATCCCTGCTCTTTTCTCACATGGACATGCACGCACGCATGCACAAATGCACACGCATGCATGCACACACAGATGAGACTCTGCAAAGAGTACAGAAAAGAGCAATAATGATGATTAGGGGCCTGGTGGCTAAAACATATGAAGAAGAGCTCCAGGAATTGGGTTTGTCTAGTCTAGTGAAAAGAAGAACTAGGGTTACCAGTGTTGCAGTATTTGAGGAGCAGCCACAAAGAAGCAGGGGTCAGCATATTCTCCAAAGTACCTGAAGGCAGGACAAGAAACAACAGATGGGAACCTAATCAAGGAGAGAATTAACCTAGAGCTAAGGAGAAATTTCCTGAACGTGAGAACAATTAATCAGTGGAATGTCTTGCCTCCAGAAGTTGTGGGTGCTTCATCACTGGAGACTTTTAAGAAGAGATTGGACAGCCATTTGTTCAGAATTGTATAGGGTCTCCTCTTGAAAAGGGGGTTGGACAAGAACACCTCCAAAGTCCCTTCCAACTCTTTATTCTGTTATGTTCCTTCTCTGATGAATAAGTGTCTTTCTTCGTTGTTGCTCTTCCCAGGCGTTTTGCCGGAAACACAAACGTGGCCGCTTCGCCTCCATCCAGAACTCGATAGTGACAGCTGATTTGGCCAAGTACCTCTCTAAATATTTCCCAAACATTGGGAATGTCTGGACTGGACTGAAGTATTCACCCAATGTAAGTCGTTTATATTGCTTATATTTATTGATCCATTTTACAGTTTCTATAGGAGTTTTTGAAGGCTCCTCCAATGGGAGGATCTCTCTGTCAAATGCTTTGGGCCTTGGACAAAACCTCTGAAAAACACCATTTACTCCCATGCTGTCTCCCCTTCCCCTCACTAGAAGAACTGGTTGTTGTCTGAAAAACGCCAAACGGACAGATTCTGCTCTGACTCCTGTCTCAGTATCAAGATCCCCGCTTGTTATGTCCCATCTTGCTTCAAACGCTTATTTGCTTTCCTACAGGAAGGCAACTGGTCCTGGAGAGGTGTCACCTTTCTCAGATACACTTCCTGGGCTGAAGGAAAGCCCAACAACATGGAGAAGGGACATTATTGTGGTGAGCTCCTGGCCAAAACAGGTGAGCCAAGGCGGAGGGGAGGGTGTTGAAGGTGCACTTTCAACAATGAGGACCCATTTCATCCATCTCGAAACACCCACCAGTTTGACCCCTTGGATTCTAAGCTCTCACAGCCCAACCCTCTATACAGCCCAGGGAATACAACATGCCCATGGGATAAACAAAAACGGAACTCATCATTTGTTCAAAAACCCAAACTTAATTATTACAGCCCCGTAATTAAACCAACAATCTCCAGTTAACCTACTTCTTAAAGGTCATTGTTGTCACAGGAGATATACCTTTTTGTTTTTTCTTTCCTTGCTTAAATATATATATCAAACTTCAACCCCATTGCAGTCAGATGAATGTCAGCCACTGTTATGACCCAGGTTGTCTAGGCAGAGGAAGGCAGAGTCCTTTATTGCTCTGATTAAACTCCACCACAAATTGTTCCTGGCCAAGAGAAACTCCCCCCCCTCGCTTCTGCTTAAGTTAACCCACACAAAGTGTTCCTTGAGAGGAGGGGAGGGGCATCCTTCTCCCGAGTAGCCCCGCAGCCCTCCTTTGATCTGGCCTCTGCTCTACTCTCCATGCCCTTGGATCGAGTGGGGGAGGCAGCTGTTCCTCACCAGAGGGGATCTGCTGCCTGTCAACAGCACTGCCTGTGTGCAGCCAATTCTCCCCGCTGTCTGTGAGGACAGGAAGCTCTCTGTCCGTTCACCCACCTCCCCCCACTGCCTGAGGGACCTGGGACAGCATCCTCCTCCTCAGCCCCTGGCCTCTCCGAGCATTCCAAGGGAGACATGCCACCCCCGTAAAAATAAAGGTCAGAAATAAAAAACAGCAGCAGACTCTTCTCTGCAGTTTATATTTGATGGCAACAAATACAAATTTAAGAAGAAGCCCTCCAAAATAATTTTCCTGAAAGCTGAGTCTGAGTTCTGGGGAAGGCACAGGGGTCCAGAGGAAGAAAACCCTCCTCCTGAACTCAATTCCCCCCCCCCAACCTCAAGCAAGTGGAAATTCTCCACTTTGAGCATCAGCCCATCCTCGCTGAGGCAACGCAAGGTTTGTCCTCATTCACTGCAGGTTGGAGGCAGGAGAGGTTCAGGAGGCAACTGGCTTTCTTTACTCCCCTCCAAACATCACCCTCAGCTGCTCTCCTGAAGGTGGGACCAGGCCGGGGAGGAGGAGGAGAAAGAAGAGGAGGAGTGGGTTGACAGATGGTTAGTCCGATGGCTGTGGTCATCTGTCCAAAGCTGCTCAACATAGTTGTAGAGTGAGGTCCAGTTGGGGGTGGAGGGCAGGAAGCCCAACAAAGCTAAGTCCAGACCTAACTGGGACCTTTGGACTCCATGTTTCTGCCTGCTCTAAAGCATTCAGCTTGCATTTCATTCAAGGGAACTCCACCCTCCGTATATCTGGGCATTTCAGAGCAGGTCCTGTGGTGGTTCAGCTAGTTAAATCTATACTGACATTACACTGCACAGAGATATTTTGTTTCCTCCTGTGCTTTGCAGTGAAGTAGAGAAGGTGCAGGTGAGGTAAGCAGCCTCAGTGGCATCTGTGCTAAAGCAGAGTCCCATGCTGAGAGTCAGGACAGTCCCAGTCAGCCTTGGCGCATTTCGGCCAGTGTGCCAGGAGTGCAACCCCAGCATGATCAAGCTCAAGAGCCAAGGTGGTGCAGTGGTTCGAATGCGGTATTGCAGGCTAACTCACTGCCAGCAGTTCGATCCTGACTGGCTCCAGGTGGACTCAGCCTTCCATCCTTCCGAGGCCAGTAGTGGGGGGCAACATGCTGACTTTGTAAACCGCTTAGAGAGGGCTGTAAATAACTATGAAATGGGATACAAGTCTAAGCGCTATTGCTGTTGCTCTTCTCGGCAGCTATGGTGCCTAATTGAGGGACATCAATGCCCTTTGGACATTGCAAAAAAAAAAAAAGGCAAGGTAGCAGCCATAACAGTGAAATCAAAGCTCCACCTAATTTTTATATGCAAAGGAGATGGGCCAAAAATCCTTTGCTGCCCTCTGGGCCGAGCAGAGCTTGACAGGAACGGTCTGGTTGCCATGGCCTGAGTGGATGGCTAGCAAAGTCTATTTTAGCACATGAAGTTCTCCCCCTGTGGTATCTTCATGTCCCCCTGGAAATGAGGGAGGAGCCACTGAAATTCTCTTCTGGGATTCTGAAGGAATCACTATAAACCTCTTTTTCTGGCCAGGTTATAGGTACTGGAATAATCGTCCTTGTGATTTCCTGAATCCTTTCATCTGCGAGTGTATACAATGCTAACATCGGATGTTCTTGCTTTGACAACATATGGAGATGCAGCCTTTTTCTTTCTTATGCTTTACTCTTAGAATTAGAGTTAGAATTAGATGATACTGGGGGGGAGGGGGGGGAGGAATGTGATGGGAGTTAGTTAGACATAACAATATTGTAATAGTGTGTGAACTCAGGGTTTTTGAAATAAGAGATGATAAGAAATGGCGGGTTGGAGAACTGGAGGGAAAGCCTGCATTTCAAACTAATTGGAGAATGTGATTTATGACTGTTAATTAGAGCAGGGAATTGTGTTTGATACTATGTGCTAAGGGGAGGGTAATTCAGATTTTGGCTTTGCTTATGTATGTGCCAATGGTATGCTGCTCGAATAAAGATTCTTTAAGGTAAACAATGCCTCGAAGTTCTTTGAAGAGTGTCATCTGTCGGAACCATGGCAGCGAGTTTATGCCGTAGTGCAAATTGCTCTTTCTCCTGCTCCAGAGGGAGTGAAGCACCTGGTGAAGTCTAGAAAAGCGACAAAGCCCTGGCAGAATCTCTGCTCTGCACCCTATCGCTTAATGGATGCTTTCTGTAGCTTGAATCTAATTTTGCTCATCCTGATGGGCCGGAAGGTCAAATAAATCCTGTCTAGCATGACTGGCCTCAATTATTTTGGATTCCAGGGAGACTGTTGAGGCCTAGAACTCAAGATGTTTTCATGGCAAGGCTTGGCATTAAAGGGGGGCAGAGGGTGTTCCTTCAGAAAGGCGCTACAATACTTTCTTGGCATGTCCATCTCATTTTAATTGGAGGGTTGAGAATCTGATGGGCCTCAGCACCACTCACCATTCCCCAAACTGATTTAGTTGGGAAGCTGGGATGACCTTCTCTCCTTGGGTGACCCTGCAGGGAATGCATGCACTCCCAGCATCCTGTGCTCATCATTCCCAGAACCACCCTACCACCATCACCACTTCCACGAGACAGCACAGCAGGACTCGGCAGGGTTGAAGTCGGAGTCAAGGGAAATTGAGCTGGTTGTGTCATTTAGGGTTGTAGTTTACCTGTGGTCAGTGAAAATCCCATCACTAGGATTGGGAAATGGCTGCTGAATTTGTCTTCTTCCCCTTGGAAGGAAAACAAGGAAGAAGAAGAAGAAGAGGAGGAGGAGAAGGAACAAGGAAGCAAGTCCTTCTCTCCATATGAGATGGCTCCGTCTTTCATAACGACATCATGGATGGGGGAGTTTTATTGCAGACTCACCTAGCATTCAGCAGACACAGATGAAATCTGGGGCCTCCGAGCTCCGATGACCAGGCAGTTGGAGTGAGGGCAGGGACCGGAAATGGGCACCAGCACCTAACCCCAGGCCTCCTTCCCGGAGTGGTCCACACTTTATCTCCCACCTCCTCTCCCTTAACCAGTCATCCCCATGGTGTTACTGCCTGCCCTTTCTCCCCCCACAACACTCATCACTGCTGACCTAATCATCTGCAGATTCTGGGATTATTAAGAGTGGACTCTTCAATGACCATCTCAGAATTTAACCATGTAAAAAAGATCATTTTTCATTTCGCTTTTGCTGTTCCTCACTGAGATCATCTGGAGGATTGCTTGTTCTTGTAACAGATAACATCTTATTGTCTTTACAGGCCGATAGTCCTCAACCTCCCTCAGGCCCACAAACAAACTTTTACCTCAGAGGAATTTACTACTGGCTCTTCGGGGCACTTCTGAGCCCATAACCTTTGAGGGAATTGCATAGCAGGTGTTCAAATGAAGTCAGAGAAGCTGACATGAACTGTTGTTTTAGATAAATAAATATATTTTACATCTATATTTACAACAGACAAGATAGTCAGGTGAACAGGAGCATCCTGAGGTAAATCTCAGAGCACAAAAGGGCACAGAGAAGAAAAAAGGTGGGGAAAAAGGGAACTTCCCCCTCCACACCCACAGCAACCAATCACAGCCCAGATTGCCTCACGCACAGCCCAGATTGCCAGCACTCTCCAACCAATCAACCACAACTGTATGTTCTGGCTCATTGTATAACCCCACAGCTCCAGCTGCTAAATTTAAATATCTTAAGAAGACAGAACTGAAGAAATGCCTTGGTAAAGCCACACTTGGAATACTGCATCCAGTTTTGGTCACCACAATGTAAAAAAGATGTTGAGACTCTAGAAAGAGTGCAGAGAAGAGCAACAAAGATGATTAGGGGACTGCAGGCTAAAACATATAAGGAAAGGTTGCTGGAATTGGGTATGTCTAGTTTAATGAAGAGAAGGACGAGGGGGGACATAATAGCAGTGCTCCAATGTATCTCAGGGGTTGCCCCAAAGAAGAGGGAGTCAAGCTATTGTCCAAAGTGCCTGAAGGCAGGACAAGAAGCAACGGATGGAAACTAATCAAAGAGAGAAGCAACCTAGAACTAAGGAGAAACTTCCTGACAGTTAGAACAATTAATCAGTGGAACAACCTGCCTCCAGAAGCGGTGAATGCTCCAACACTGGAAATTTTTAAGAAGAGACTGGACAGCCATTTGTCTGAAATGGTATAGGGTTTCCTGCCTGAACAGGGGGTTGGACTAGATGACCTCCATGGTCCCTTCCAACTTTATTATTATTATTATTATTATTATTATTATTATTATTATTATTATTATTATTATTATTATTATTATTATTATTATTATTATTATTATTATTATTATTATTATTATTATTATTATTATTATTATTACTACTACTACTACTATTACTACTATTACTACTATTACTACTATTACTACTATTACTACTATTATTATGATTATGATTATTACTATTATTACTATTATTATTATTATTAGAAATGGAAAGAGACTATGGTGTTGGAAATATTATCTATGTAAAAATATAAAGTTTTCATTCCAGTGAGGTTACCAGAGGGAGAAAAAAGCTATACAAGAGGAAAAAAAACTTTGATGAATGATGAAATAATGTAAAGCAAGGTTTGCTTCTTCACACAAAAGAAAAATGTTCATTATGATGAAGTATTTGAGCCTACATTGAGGAATGAAACCATAAGATGAACTTTAACCTCAGCAGCATCACAAAATTATATGGTGCACCATTTTGACATCAATACTGCTTACCTAAATGCAGACTTAAAAGAAAAAAAATATATGGGACAAGCTCCTGCTTATGAGAGTGATCAACCAGGAACAGTATATAAACGACACAAAGCCATATATGGCCTAATGTTTAGATGCTGTTTTGAAAAAAATGGGCTTTGGAAGCAGTAAAGCAAAACAGCTGGAAAAGGATTTTCAGTCAGACTCCAGTAAAAATAAATAACTACAGATATTCCTCAAATTACGAGTGACTAGTGACCATTCAAAATTTCAAAAAAAAGTATTTACAACCCAGTCCCGAAGTTATTCATGTTGCAACACCCCAGTGGCCATCCGCCCTTACGACCGACTGCAGAGATGGCTGCAACACGCCCCCTGCCTATCTTGACATAAGATATTGTAATGTCAGAAGCAGTGATAGAAAATGTAATAGACCTAATTTATTGTCCATCAAAAAATAATTTAGCTGACCTCATGACAAAGCCATTAAGTATACAAAAACACAAAGATCTAATAAAACAACTTGGTTTAAATGCTGTCCAGCTATAAATTGGAAGGGTGCTAGGATGTTGAATTTAGTAGCTGGAACAGTAAAGTTTACAATAGAGCAGAACACAGAGTTATAGTTCATGGGTTAGAGAGGGTTGACTCATGCAGGAGGCAATCTACAACATGATTGGTTGCTGTAACAATAAAGGGGGAGATTATATAGCAAGTTTGTGTTAGTCTCTCCAACTTCATCTGGACACCTATTAATGCAATTCCTCGACAGTACGCCCACCCATTGGAATCAACTTGAGAAGTTAACCTTAAGAGGATCATGTGATCCAACACATGGCTTCTTTCTACCGGTTCCTGTTCTGAAAACACAACGATCTTTTTCACATCCTGAGATGGTCATTGAAGAGTCCACTCCTAATAATCCCAGAATTCAGCAGCCAACTAGGTCAGCAATGATGGGTGTTGTGGGGGGAGAAAGGGCAGGCAGTAACACTATGGGGATGACTGATCAAGGGAGAAGTGGTGGGAGATAAGGGGTGGGACACTCCGGGAAGGGGGCCTGGGGTTAGGTGCTGGTGCCCATTTCCACTCCCTGCACTCACTCTGACTGCCTGGTCATCGGAGCTCGGAGGCCCCAGATTTCATCTCTGTCTGCTGAATGCTAGGTGAGTCTGCAATAAAACTCCCCCATCCATGATGTCGTTATGAAAGACGGAGCCATCTCATATGGAGAGAAGGACTTGCTTCCTTGTTCCTTCTCGTCCTCCTCTTCTTCCTTGTTTTCCTTCCAAGGGGAAGAAGACAGATTTTGGCTGGTGGTCCAGAGTGTCAATGCTTTATGGTGAATAGGCTTCCTAAGAAGCTTACAAGAAAGTTTAAAATGTTAGTCAACAAAGTGATTCTGTGCTTGTGAGGTTGTTGCTGCCACATAGACTGCTGGAGAAGGTGTGAAGAATGAGCAAAAGAGGAAAGGAGTGTTCAGCTTGTGTGAAGGGTTGTGGTGGGATACAGTCTGGAGTCACAGCAGGGAGGGACTCTTTCCCAGGTGGCAAAGAGAAAGCGGATCTTGGAATGTCTGATGGGCAGGAAGACAGCAAGTCGGACCCTCCCTCGCCGTTCACAAAATAAATCTTTACTTATTGGAGATATTCACTTGAGTCTGGAAAGATTCCGTCTCTAGGCAAACAACAATAAAGAAAATAGTCAGATGTAATTCCATGTGTCCTTCTCAATTTTGGGGGCCTGACGTGGGTTCAGATCAATGGAACTAAATGGGTCAAGAAACAATCAGTGGCCAGAACTGTAATAGATCCCGTCTCCTCCGGGTAGATAGTGCAGCTGAAGCTTTCTCACACTATACCGATATATACCACACTTTCTCACACTATACCAACCCACCTGGCCTCTTATGGCTGGAGAGGACCTGCTTCCTACCATACTTGGATGCCTCAGGAAAAGGCTGGGTCCCCACCGCATACCAGATTCAAATGATCCACCGTTCTCAGACTATGTTTCTATGTTGTGTGAAGGCAGTTATGCAGCCTATCTTTCCAACAGTTGACTGACCGCAGCAGTGGGAGTCCTGTGGTGGGCATTTTTCCTGTTGAAATGTTTATATGATGCCTCCCCAGTGATGCTCAACCAACTCAGAGTCTAATCCATGCACATCATAAACACCATCCCTACTCTAAAGATCCTCAGCTCTTCCTCAGTCATCTATTGAGTGCTATCTAATTTGAGGGCAACATCATCTGCTACCACAAGAGACATTTTGCTTTGACCATCCATGAGGTTTCCAAGGTCAAATACAGGAGAGGCTTAGCACTGCCTTCTCCCAAACATGTAGATCCTTGCCTCTCTGTTGGATGACCTTGGGTGACCCTGGGAATGAATGCACTCCCAGGGTCCTTTGCTCATCGTTCACAAACCCCACACCACCACCACTCAAATGTGTCAGGCTAGGAGAACCCAGCAGGGGGGGGAGTCAAAGTCAAGACAAATTCAGTGGGTAAGCTTAATTGTGTCATTTAGGGTGGAGTTTCAACTAGCAGTTAGTGAAAATCGCATCTAATCGCTGGTAAATTCCAGGATGATTATGTGTGGAATCTTCAATGACCATCTCAGAACTTAACAAAGTAAAAAAGATTTCTGCATTTTGGGAACAAGCACACTTAGAGAGAAGCAATGCGCTGGGTCATGTAATCCTCATATGTTGAACCTATCCATAGAGGATAGAGGGTCATCCTTGGCTTCAGAGTGGGCGGTGGTGCCAGGCAGTCTCTCTGGCCAGACGAAACAGTGAGAATTACATGTGCAGCAACATCTTTCTCTGGCTTTTTGGAGAGGCCAAAATATTCTCCTTTTTTGTTTGGAGTCAGAAAGATCGGAATGTATGTTATAAATCAATGAATCGATCAATATGGTTAACCTCCAGGGAGTCATGTTGTGTGCCCTTATTGTGTTCCAAATCTTGTGGTGCAATCAAGCTTCTTCCAGGTTGTTAATCAGGACCAGAAATCCCGAAGCAAAGCCATTTCTCCCTCCCTCTGCCCTCCCCCCACAGAAATCCACCCCCTGCCTTGTCTATAAATGCCTCCGTTCCCTTTGCAGGAGGAAAGCCTGGAGTTGCCACTGAGCAGGCTAGCTATCCCAGGAGGTGGAGGGACAGGTGAGTGGGGCTCTCCTGACAGGTGAGGCCCCTGTGCCAGATCACTCCTGCCTATCTGTTTCTCCATCTGAAGGGACCTCCTGCAAGTGGCTGCATGTGATGTCCAGGTTGCAGCAGGGGATCTGCTGGAGGGATCTATGGGGGGATCTCTGGAGGAGAGAAACAGAGACACAAAATAGCCTTTGTGGAGGATGACGCACCCAAACATTACACAGCATGCATGAAGTCCTGTGACCCACCAAGGCTGCTGAATGACTAAGGAGAGAGAAACGGGGTCCAGCTAGTCAAGTGAAAAAGTGCAAAACAAAGTGTGGGCCTCCCAGCTTGGCCACAGTTGGAATGTTGGATCCCCCTTCCTGAGGAGCCCCTCCTGAGGTCCTTTCTCCCCTTCTTCTTCTCCCCTCTTTGCTTCTCTCTGCAGGGAAGGAAGGAAGACCATGTGGCGATTCTCCTTTGTGAGCCTCAGCTTGCTGGTCATGGTCCACTCCCTAAAAAGTGAGTTCCAACAGGGTCTCTGGTGTCCTGAAAGGGTCATTTGTGGCTTTGCATGATTCACTGAATAAGGAACCAACCAACATGGACAGATTCACACCAGACATGAGGCTTCAAGGAAATTAACCCAGGTCAAACCTCCCCAAGTGTTGGTCATTCTGCAAATGTAGGCTTTGGGTCTGTAACTCAAATCAGGTTCAATTTATTGTCATCCACAATGTTTGCAACACAGCAAGGTAAGTATGCTTTGTAGACCCCGCTGTTGTCTCCTCCTCCTCCTCCTCCTCCTCCTCCTCTGGCTGTCTTCTCACTGAGCTTTCTTCCCACACAGGAGTCGAAATCACTTGTCCTGATGGCTGGATACTGAGTGGTATAGTGTGCTACAAGGTCTTCGAAGAAAAAAAGACCTGGAATGATGCAGAGGTTAGAAGTGCTGTGATCCTGAGAATATCCTGGCCCAAGCACCGGAGGAGTCTTGGCCGAACCCCCAAATGCCCTCTGGGTGGGCTGAAGTAGGTGGTCTCCAGACCAAGTGCATGAAACGATAGGAAGGATTATTATTTTAGGATAGTCTGAAATGCAAACAAGCTGCGGACTACATGCTGGTTTAGGCTTTCAAGGCCGGTATCTGTTGGGCAGTGTTGAGTTTCAGGGTTGAGGGACCATCTTGTAGACCACAGATTTCTTGACGTCTCACTGGCAACGTGGGTCTCCTTGACTCTGAAGTGACCGAGGCCTCAGTTTTTAAACAACAAATCATGAATTTAAGTCAGGAACTGTCCCAGAGCTGCAGAAACCAGCAAGGATATCGGGAGAGGTCAACAACGTAACAATGGCGGCTAGGACCATGGAACCAAATCCCTGCTCTTTTCTCACATGGACATGCACGCACGCATGCACAAATGCACACGCATGCCCACACACACAGATGAGACTCTGGAAAGAGTACAGAAAAGAGCAATAATGATGATTAGGGGCCTGGTGGCTAAAACATATGAAGAAGAGCTCCAGGAATTGGGTTTGTCTAGTCTAGTGAAAAGAAGAACTAGGGTTACCAGTGTTGCAGTATTTGAGGAGCAGCCACAAAGAAGCAGGGGCAGCATATTCTCCAAAGTATCTGAAGGCAGGACAAGAAACAACAGATGGGAACCTAATCAAGGAGAGAATTAACCTAGAGCTAAGGAGAAATTTCCTGAACGTGAGAACAATTAATCAGTGGAATGTCTTGCCTCCAGAAGTTGTGGGTGCTTCATCACTGGAGACTTTTAAGAAGAGATTGGACAGCCATTTGTTCGGAATTGTATAGGGTCTCCTCTTGAAAAGGGGGTTGGAGAAGAACACCTCCAAAGTCCCTTCCAACTCTTTATTCTGTTATGTTCCTTCTCTGATGAATAAGTGTCTTTCTTCGTTGTTGCTCTTCCCAGGCGTTTTGCCGGAAACACAAACGTGGCCGCTTCGCCTCCATCCAGAACTCGATAACGACAGCTGATTTGGCCAAGTACCTCTCTAAATATTTCCCAAACATTGGGAATCTCTGGACTGGACTGAGGTATTCACCCAATGTAGGTCGTTTATATTGCTTATATTTATTGATCCATTTTACAGTTTCTATAGGAGTTTTTGAAGGCTCCTCCAATGGGAGGATCTCTCTGTCAAATGCTTTGGGCCTTGGACAAAACCTCTGAAAAACACTATTTACTCCCATGCTGTCTCCCCTTCCCCTCACTAGAAGAACTGGTTGTTGTCTGAAAAACGCCAAACGGACAGATTCTGCTCTGACTCCTGTCTCAGCATCAAGATCCCTGCTTGTTATGTCCCGTCTTGCTTCAAACGCTTATTTGCTTTCCTACAGTCAGGCTGCTGGGACTGGAGCGGTGTCGCCTTTCTCAGATACACTTCCTGGGCTGAAGGAAAGCCCAACAACATGGAGAAGAGACATTATTGTGGTGAGCTCCTGGCCAAAACAGGTGAGCCAGGGAGGGTGTTGAAGGTGCACTTTCAACAATGAGGACCCATTTCATCCATCTTGAAACACCCACCAGTTTGACCCCTTGGATTCTAAGCTCTCACAGCCCAACCCTCTATACAGCCCAGGGAACACAACATGCCCATGGGATAAACAAAAACAGAACTCATCATTTTTTCAAAAACCCAAACTTAATTATTACAGCCCCATAATTAAACCAACAATCTCCATCTTAACCTACTTCTTAAAGGTCATTATTGTCACAGGAGATATACCTTTTTGTTTTTTCTTTCCTTGCGTAAATATATATGTCAAACTTCAACCCCATTGCAGTCAGATGAATGTCAGCCACTGTTATGACCCAGGTTGTCTAGGCAGAGGAAGGCAGAGTCCTTTATTGCTCTGATTAAACTCCACCACAAATTGTTCCTGGCCAAGAGAAACTCCCCCCCCCTCGCTTCTGCTTAAGTTAACCCACACCAGGTGTTCCTTGAGAGGAGGGGAGGGGCATCCTTCTCCCGAGTAGCCCCGCAGCCCTCCTTTGATCTGGCCTCTGCTCTACTCTCCATGCCCTTGGATCGAGTGGGGGAGGCAGCTGTTCCTCACCAGAGGGGATCTGCTGCCTGTCAACAGCACTGCCTGTCTGCAGCCAATTCTCCCCGCTGTCTGTGAGGACAGGAAGTTCTCTGTCCGTTCACCAACCTCCCCCCACTGCCTGAGGGACCTGGGACAGCATCCTCCTCCTCAGCCCCTGGCCTCTCCAAGCATTCCAAGGGAGACATGCCATCCCCGTAAAAATAAAGGTCAGAAATAAAAAAACAACAGCAGACTCTTCTCTGCGGTTTATATTTGATGGCAACAAATACAAATTTAAGAAGAAGCCCTCCAAAATAATTTTCCTGAAAGCTGAGTCTGAGTTCTGGGGAAGGCACAGGGGTGCCGAGGAAGAAAACCCTCCTCCTGAACTCAATTGCCCCCCCCCCACAACTTCAAGCAAGTGGAAATTCTCCACTTTGAGCATCAGCCCATCCTCGCTGAGGCAACGCAAGGTTTGTCCTCATTCACTGCAGGTTGGAGGCAGGAGAGGTTCAGGAGGCAACTGGCTTTCTTGACTCCCCTCCAAACATCACCCTCAGCTGCTCTCCTGAAGGTGGGACCAGGCCGGGGAGGAGGAGGAGAAAGAGGAGGAGGAGTGGGTTGACAGATGGTTAGTCCGATGGCTGTGGTCATCTGTCCAAAGCTGCTCAACATAGTTGTAGAGTGAGGTCCAGTTGGGGGTGGAGGGCAGGAAGCCCAACAAGGCTCAGTCCAGACCTAACTGGGACCTTTGGACTCCACGTTTCTGCCTGCTCTAAAGCATTCAGCTTGCATTTCATTCAAGGGAACTCCATCCTCCATATATCTGGGCATTTCAGAGCAGGTCCTGTGGTGGTTCAGCTAGTTAAATCGATACTGACATTACACTGCACAGAGATATTTTGTTTCCTCCTGTGCTTTGCAGTGAAGTAGAGAAGGTGCAGGTGAGGTAAGCAGCCTCAGTGGCATTTGTGCTAAAGCAGAGTTCCATGCTGAGAGTCAGGACAGTCCCAGTCAGCCTTGGCGCATTTCGGCCAGTGTGCCAGAAATGCAACCCCAGCATGCACAATCTCAAGAGCCATGGTGGCGCAGTAGTTCAAATGCGGTATTGCAGGCTAACTCACTGCCAGCAGTTCGATCCTGACTGGCTCCAGGTGGACTCAGCCTTCCATCCTTCCGAGGCCAGTAGTGGGGGGCAACATGCTGACTTTGTAAACCGCTTAGAGAGGGCTCTAAATAACTATGAAATGGGATACAAGTCTAAGCGCTATTGCTGTTGCTCTTCTCAGCAGCTATGGTGCCTAATTGAGGGACATCTTTGCAAGCTAAATAAACTGGTGCCTACAGCCATCATCCATGGATGCCCTTTGGACATTGCAAAAAAAAAAAAAGGCAAGGTAGCAGCCATAACAGTGAAATCAAAGCTCCACCTAATTTTTATATGCAAAGGAGATGGGCCAAAAATCCTTTGCTGCCCTCTGGGCCGAGCAGAGCTTGACAGGAACGGTCTGGTTGCCATGGCCTGAGTGGATGGCTAGCAAAGTCTATTTTAGCACATGAAGTTCTCCCCCTGTGGTATCTTCATGTCCCCCTGGAAATGAGGGAGGAGCCACTGAAATTCTCTTCTGGGATTCTGAGGGAATCACTATAAACCTCTTTTTCTGGCCAGGTTATAGGTACTGGAATAATCGTCCTTGTGATTTCCTGAATCCTTTCATCTGCCAGTGTATAGAATGCTAACATCGGAAGTTCTTGCTTTGACAACATATGGAGATGCAGCCTTTTTCTTTCTTATGCTTTACTCTTAGAATTAGAGTTAGAATTAGATGATACTGGGGGGGGAGGGGGGGAGGAATGTGATGGGAGTTAGTTAGACATAACAATATTGTAATAGTGTGTGAACTCAGGGTTTTTGAAATAAGAGATGATAAGAAATGGCGGGTTGGAGAACTGGAGGGAAAGCCTGCATTTCAAACTAATTGGAGAATGTGATTTATGACTGTTAATTAGAGCAGGGAATTGTGTTTGATACTATGTGCTAAGGGGAGGGTAATTCAGATTCTGGCTTTGCTTATGTATGTGCCAATGGTATGCTGCTCGAATAAAGATTCTTTAAGGTAAACAATGCCTCGAAGTTCTTTGAAGAGTGTCATCTGTCGGAACCATGGCAGCGAGTTTATGCCGTAGTGCAAATTGCTCTTTCTCCTGCTCCAGAGGGAGTGAAGCACCTGGTGGAGTCTAGAAAAGCGACAAAGCCCTGGCAGAATCTCTGCTCTGCACCCTATCGCTTAATGGATGCTTTCTGTAGCTTGAATCTAATTTTGCTCATCCTGATGGGCCGGAAGGTCAAATAAATCCTGTCTAGCATGACTGGCCTCAATTATTTTGGATTCCAGGGAGACTGTTGAGGCCTAGAAGTCAAGATGTTTTCATGGCAAGGCTTGGCATTAAAGGGGGGCAGAGGGTGTTCCTTCAGAAAGGCGCTACAATACTTTCTTGGCATGTCCATCTCATTTTAATTGGAGGGTTGAGAATCTGATGGGCCTCAGCACCACTCACCATTCCCCAAACTGATTTAGTTGGGAAGCTGGGATGACCTTCTCTCCTTGGGTGACCCTGCAGGGAATGCATGCACTCCCAGCATCCTGTGCTCATCATTCCCAGAACCACCCTACCACCATCACCACTTCCACGAGACAGCACAGCAGGACTCGGCAGGGTTGAAGTCGGAGTCAAGGGAAATTGAGCTGGTTGTGTCATTTAGGGTTGTAGTTTACCTGCGGTCAGTGAAAATCCCATCACTAGGATTGGGAAATGGCTGCTGAATTTGTCTTCTTCCCCTTGGAAGGAAAACAAAGAAGAAGAAGAAGAAGAGGAGGAGGAGAAGGAACAAGGAAGCAAGTCCTTCTCTCCATATGAGATGGCTCCGTCTTTCATAACGACATCATGGATGGGGGAGTTTTATTGCAGACTCACCTAGCATTCAGCAGACACAGATGAAATCTGGGGCCTCCGAGCTCCGATGACCAGGCAGTTGGAGTGAGGGCAGGGACCGGAAATGGGCACCAGCACCTAACCCCAGGCCTCCTTCCCGGAGTGGTCCACCCTTTATCTCCCACCTCCTCTCCCTTAACCAGTCATCCCCATGGTGTTACTGCCTGCCCTTTCTCCCCCCACAACACTCATCACTGCTGACCTAATCATCTGCAGATTCTGGGATTATTAAGAGTGGACTCTTCAATGACCATCTCAGAATTTAACCATGTAAAAAAGATCATTTTTCATTTCGCTTTTGCTGTTCCTCACTGAGATCATCTGGAGGATTGCTTACAACTGTCCACAAATCCCCCTCTGCAGAAACATCTCCATTTTTAGGCTCCATGTGAGATAATTCATCTCATTAAAATGAGGTACAGGAAATTCTCCTCCCATTCCTCTAACAGAATTTGTCTCATTAAGATGATACACCAGAAATCCTCCTCCCGTTCTTGTAACAGATAACATCTTACTGTCTTTACAGGCCCATAGTCCTCAACCTCCCTCAGGCCCACAAACAAACTTTTACCTCAGAGGAATTTACTACTGGCTCTTCAGGGCACTTCTGAGCCCATAACCTTTGAGGGAATTGCACAGCAGGTGTTCAAATGAAGTCAGAGAAGCTAACATGAACTGTTGTTTTAGATAAATAAATATATTTTACATCTATATTTACAACAGACAAGATAGTCAGGTGAACAGGAGCATCCTGAGGTAAATCTCAGAGCACAAAAGGGCACAGAGAAGAAAAAAGGTGGGAAAAAAGGGAACTTCCCCCTCCACACCCACAGCAACCAATCACAGCACAGATTGCCTCACGCACAGCTCAGACTGCCAGCACTCTCCAACCAATCAACCACAACTGTATGTTCTGGCTCATTGTATAACCCCACAGCTCCAGCTGCTAAATTTAAATATCTTAACAAGACAGAACTGAAGAAATGCCTTGGTAAGGCCACACTTGGAATACTGCATCCAGTTTTGGTCACCACAATGTAAAAAAGATGTTGAGACTCTAGAAAGAGTGCAGAGAAGAGCAACAAAGATGATCAGGGGGCTGGAGGCTAAAACATATAAGGAATGGTTGCTGGAATTGGGTATGTCTAGTTTAACGAAGAGAAGGACGAGGGGGGACATGATAGCAGTGTTCCAATATCTCAGGGACTGCCACAAAGAAGAGGGAGTCAAGCTATTGTCCAAAGTGCCTGAAGGCAGGACAAGAAGCAACGGATGGAAACTAATCAAGGAGAGAAGCAACCTAGAACTAAGGAGAAACTTCCTGACAGTTAGAACAATTAATCAGTGGAACAACCTGCCTCCAGACGTGGTGAATGCTCCAACACTGGAAATTTTTAAGAAGAGACTGGACATCCATTTGTCCGAAATGGTGTAGGGTTTCCTGCCTGAGCAGGGGGTTGGACTAGATGACCTCCAAAGTCCCTTCCAACTTTATTATTATAATAAATTTCTGGGATCAGAAGCGAAACATCTTCAAGGGAAAAAACAAAGTCCAGTTGCCCTTTGAAAAAGCAGCCTTGGGGCAACCATGACATGAATGACTGAGAATCTCCTAGACATTTAGCAGCAAATTATTAACACACACACACACAGAGAGAGAGAGAGAGAGAGAGAGAGAGAGAGAGAGAGAGAGAGAGAGAAGCCTACTGTAGCTTTTCATTTTTTAAAATTGAAAATTGAAAATGAAATTTAAAAAAAATCATCATTATTCAACACTAAGCTGTGCATGCTTCAAAGTGGCAGTGCGAAGGGGCATCAGATCAAACTCGTCACAACAGCTGGTCTTTGGGACACCCTGCTCTCATGATCTTTTTTACATGGTTAAATTCTGAGATGGTCAATGAAGAGTCCACTCTTAATAATCCCAGAATCTGCAGATGATTAGGTCAGCAGTGATGAGTGTTGTGGGGGGAGAAAGGGCAGGCAGTAACACCATGGGGATGACTGGTTAAGGGAGAGGAGGTGGGAGATAAAGGGTGGACCACTCCGGGAAGGAGGCCTGAGGTTAGGTGCTGGTGCCCATTTCCGGTCCCTGTCCTCACTCCAACTGCCTGGTCATCGGAGCTCGGAGGCCCCAGATTTCATCTGTGTCTGCTGAATGCTAGGTGAGTCTGCAATAAAACTCCCCCATCCATGATGTCGTTATGAAAGACGGAGCCGTCTCATATGGAAAGAAGGACTTGCTTCCTTATTCCTCCTCCTCCTCCTCCTCTTCTTCTTCTTCCTTGTTTTCCTTCCAAGGGGAAGAAGACAAATTCAGCAGCCATTTCCCAATCCTAGTGATGGGATTTTCACTTGGACATACCAAGAAAGTATTGTAGCGCCTTTCTGAAGGAACACCATCTGCCCCCCTTTAATGCCAAGCCTTGCCATGAAAACATCTTGAGTTCTAGGCCTCAACAGTCTCCCTGGAATCCAAAATAATCGAGGCCAGTCATGCTAGACAGAATTTATTTGACCTTCCAGCCCATCAGGATGAGCAAAATTAGATTCAAGCTACAGAAAGCATCCATTAAGCGATAGGGTGCAGAGCAGAGATTCTGCCAGGGCTTTGTCGCTTTTCTAGACTTCACCAGGTGCTTCACTCCCTCTGGAGCAGGAGAAAGAGCAATTTGCATTACGGCATAAACTCGCTGCCATGGTTCCGACAGATGACACTCTTCAAAGAACTTTGAGGCATTGTTTACCTTAAAGAATCTTTATTCGAGCAGCATACCATTGGCACATACATAAGCAAAGCCAAAATCTGAATTACCCTCCCCTTAGCACATAGTATCAAACACAATTCCCTGCTCTAATTAACAGTCATAAATCACATTCTCCAATTAGTTTGAAATGCAGGCTTTCCCTCCAGTTCTCCAACCCGCCATTTCTTATCATCTCTTATTTCAAAAACCCTGAGTTCACACACTATTACAATATTGTTATGTCTAACTAACTCCCATCACATTCCTCCTCCCCCTCCCCCCCAGTATCATCTAATTCTAACTCTAATTCTAAGAGTAAAGCATAAGAAAGAAAAAGGCTGCATCTCCATATGTTGTCAAAGCAAGAACATCCAATGTTAGCATTGTATACACTCGCAGATGAAAGGATTCAGGAAATCACAAGGACGATTATTCCAGTACTTATAACCTGGCCAGAAAAAGAGGTTTATAGTGATTCCCTCAGAATCCCAGAAGAGAATTTCAGTGGCTCCTCCCTCATTTCCAGGGGGACATGAAGATACCACAGGGGGAGAACTTCATGTGCTAAAATAGACTTTGCTAGCCATCCAGTCAGGCCATGGCAACCAGACCGTTCCTGTCAAGCTCTGCTCGGCCCAGAGGGCAGCAAAGGATTTTTGGCCCATCTCCTTTGCATATAAAAATTAGGTGGAGCTTTGATTTCACTGTTATGGCTGCTACCTTGCCTTTTTTTTTTTTTCCAATGTCCAAAGGGCATCCATGGATGATGGCTGTAGGCACCAGTTTATTTGGCTTGCAAAGATGTCCCTCAATTAGGCACCATAGCTGCCGAGAAGAGCAACAGCAATAGCGCTTAGACTTGTATCCCATTTCATAGTTATTTAGAGCCCTCTCTAAGCGGTTTACAAAGTCAGCATGTTGCCCCCCACTACTGACCTCGGAAGGATGGAAGGCTGAGTCCACCTGGAGCCAGTCAGGATCGAACTGCTGGCAGTGAGTTAGCTTGCAATACCGCATTCGAACCACTGCGCCACCATGGCTCTTGAGCATGAGCATGCTGGGGTTGCACTCCTGGCACACTGGCCGAAATGCGCCAAGGCTGACTGGGACTGTCCTGACTCTCAGCATGGGACTCTGCTTTAGCACAGATGCCACTGAGGCTGCTTACCTCACCTGCACCTTCTCTACTTCACTGCAAAGCACAGGAGGAAAGAGGTGTTTAAATATCTCTGTGCAGTGTAATATCAGTATAGATTTAACTAGCTGAACCACCACAGGACCTGCTCTGAAATGCCCAGATATACGGAGGGTGGAGTTCCCTTGAATGAAATGCAAGCTGAATGCTTTAGAGCAGGCAGAAACATGGAGTCCAAAGGTCCCAGTTAGGTCTGGACTTAGCCTTGTTGGCCTTCCTGCCCTCCACCCCCAACTGGACCTCACTCTACAACTATGTTGAGCAGCTTTGGACAGATGACCACAGCCATCGGACTAACCATCTGTCAACCCACTCCTCCTCCTCCTCCTCCTCCTCCCCGGCCTGGTCCCACCTTCAGGAGAGCAGCTGAGGGTGATGTTTGGAGGGGAGTAAAGAAAGCCAGTTGCCTCCTGAACTTCTCCTGCCTTGAACCTGCAGTGAATGAGGACAGACTTTGCATTGCCTCAGCGTGGATGGGCTGATGCTCAAAGTGGAGAATTTCCACTTGCTTGAAGTTGGGGGGGGGGGAATTGAAGTCAGGAGGAGGGTTTTCTTCCTGGGGACCCCTGTGCCTTCCCCAGAACTCAGACTCAGCTTTCAGGAAAATGTTAAAGACTGAATTATTTCGGAGGGCTTCTTCTGAAATTTGTATTTGTTGCCATCAAATATAAACCGCAGAGAAGAGTCTGCTGTTGTTTTTTTATTTCTGACCTTTATTTTTATGGGGATGGCATGTCTCCCTTGGAATGCTCGGAGAGGCCAGGGGCTGAGGAGGAGGATGCTGTCCCAGGTCCCTCAGGCAGTGGGGGGAGGTGGGTGAACGGACAGAGAGCTTCCTGTCCTCACAGACAGCGGGGAGAATTGGCTGCAGACAGGCAGTGCTGTTGACAGGCAGCAGATCCCCTCTGGTGAGGAACAGCTGCCTCCCCCACTCGATCCAACGGCATGGAGAGTAGAGCAGAGGCCAGATCAAAAGAGGGCTGCGGGGCTACTCGGGAGAAGGATGCCCCTCCCCTCCTCTCAAGGAACACCTGGTGTGGGTTAACTTAAGCAGAAGCGAGGGGGGGGGAGTTTCTCTTGGCCAGGAACAATTTGTGGTGGACTTTAATCAGAGCAATAAAGGACCCTGCCTTCCTCTGCCTAGACAACCTGGGTCATAACAGTGGCTGACATTCGTCTGACTGCAATGGGGTTGAAGTTTGACATATATATTTAAGCAAGGAAAGAAAAAACAAAAAGGTATATCTCCTGTGACAACAATGACCTTTAAGAAGTAGGTTAAGATGGAGATTGTTGGTTTAATTATGGGGCTGTAATAATTAAGTTTGGGTTTTTGAAAAAATGATGAGTTCCGTTTTTGTTTATCCCATGGGCATGTTGTGTTCCCTGGGCTGTTTAGAGGGTTGGGCTGTGAGAGCTTAGAATCCAAGGGGTCAAACTGGTGGGTGTTTCAAGATGGATAAAATGGGTCCTCATTGTTGAAAGTGCACCTTCAACACCCTCCCCTCCACCTTGGCTCACCTGTTTTGGCCAGGAGCTCACCACAATAATGTCTCTTCTCCATGTTGTTGGGCTTTCCTTCAGCCCAGGAAGTGTATCTGAGAAAGGCGACACCTCTCCAGTCCCAGCAGCCTGACTGTAGGAAAGCAAATAAGCGTTTGAAGCAAGACGGGACATAACAAGCGGGGATCTTGATGCTGAGACAGGAGTCAGAGCAGAATCTGTCCGTTTGGCGTTTTTCAGACAACAACCAGTTCTTCTAGTGAGGGGAAGGGGAGACAGCATGGGAGTAAATAGTGTTTTTCAGAGGTTTTGTCCAAGGCCCAAAGCATTTGACAGAGAGATCCTCCCATTGGAGGAGCCTTCAAAAACTCCTATAGAAACTGTAAAATGGATCAATAAATATAAGCAATATAGACGACCTACATTGGGTGAATACCTCAGTCCAGTCCAGAGATTCCCAATGTTTGGGAAATATTTAGAGAGGTAGTTGGCCAAATCAGATTTCTCTTCCGTGTTCTGGATGGAGGCGAAGCGGCCGCGTTTGTGTTTCCGGCAAAACGCCTGGGAAGAGCAACAACGAAAAAAGACACTTATTCATCAGAGAAGGAACATAACAGAATAAAGAGTTGGAAGGGACTTTGGAGGTGTTCTTGTCCAACCCCCTTTTCAAGAGGAGACCCTATACAATTCCGAACAAATGGCTGTCCAATGTCTTCTTAAAAGTCTCCAGTGATGAAGCACCCACAACTTCTGGAGGCAAGGCATTCCACTGATTAATTGTTCTCACGGTCAGGAAATTTCTCCTTAGCTCTAGGTTAATTCTCTCCTTGATTAGGTTCCCATCTGTTGTTTCTTGTTCTGCCTTCAGGTACTTTGGAGAATATGCTGACCCCTGCTTCTTTGTGGCTGCTCCTCAAATACTGCAACACTGGTAACCCTAGTTCTTCTTTTCACTAGACTAGACAAACCCAATTCCTGGAGCTGTTCTTCATATGTTTTAGCCACCAGGCCCCTAATCATCATTATTGCTCTTTTCTGTACTCTTTCCAGAGTCTCATCTGTGTGTGTGGGCATGCGTGTGCATTTGTGCATGCGTGCGTGCATGTCCATGTGAGAAAAGAGCAGGGATTTGGTTCCATGGTCCTAGCCGCCATTGTTACGTTGTTGACCTCTCCCGATATCCTTGCTGGTTTCTGCAGCTCTGGGACAGTTCCTGACTTAAATTCATGATTTGTTGTTTAAAAACTGAGGCCTCGGTCACTTCAGAGTCAAGGAGACCCACGTTGCCAGTGAGACGTCAAGAAATCTGTGGTCTACAAGATGGTCCCTCAACCCTGAAACTCAACACTGCCCAACAGATACCGGCCTTGAAAGCCTAAACCAGCATGTAGTCCGCAGCTTGTTTGCATTTCAGACTATCCTAAAATAATAATCCTTCCTATCGTTTCATGCACTTGGTCTGGAGACCACCTACTTCAGCCCACCCAGAGGGCATTTGGGGGTTCGGCCAAGACTCCTCCGGTGCTTGGGCCAGGATATTCTCAGGATCACAGCACTTCTAACCTCTGCATCATTCCAGGTCTTTTTTTCTTCGAAGACCTTGTAGCACACTATACCACTCAGTATCCAGCCATCAGGACAAGTGATTTCGACTCCTGTGTGGGAAGAAAGCTCAGTGAGAAGACAGCCAGAGGAGGAGGAGGAGGAGGAGGAGGAGGAGACAACAGCGGGGTCTACAAAGCATACTTACCTTGCTGTGTTGCAAACATTGTGGATGACAATAAATTGAACCTGATTTGAGTTACAGACCCAAAGCCTACATTTGCAGAATGACCAACACTTGGGGAGGTTTGACCTGGGTTAATTTCCTTGAAGCCTCATGTCTGGTGTGAGTCTGTCCATGTTGGTTGGTTCCTTATTCAGTGAACCATGCAAAGCCACAAATGACCCTTTCAGGACACCAGAGACCCTGTTGGAACTCACTTTTTAGGGAGTGGACCATGACCAGCAAGCTGAGGCTCACAAAGGAGAATCGCCACATGGTCTTCCTTCCTTCCCTGCAGAGAGAAGCAAAGAGGGGAGAAGAAGAAGGGGAGAAAGGACCTCAGGAGGGGCTCCTCAGGAAGGGGGATCCAACATTCCAACTGTGGCCAAGCTGGGAGGCCCACACTTTGTTTTGCACTTTTTCACTTGACTAGCTGGACCCCGTTTCTCTCTCCTTAGTCATTCAGCAGCCTTGGTGGGTCACAGGACTTCATGCATGCTGTGTAATGTTTGAGTGCGTCATCCTCCACAAAGGCTATTTTGTGTCTCTGTTTCTCTCCTCCAGAGATCCCCCCATAGATCCCTCCAGCAGATCCCCTGCTGCAACCTGGACATCACATGCAGCCACTTGCAGGAGGTCCCTTCAGATGGAGAAACAGATAGGCAGGAGTGATCTGGCACAGGGGCCTCACCTGTCAGGAGAGCCCCACTCACCTGTCCCTCCACCTCCTGGGATAGCTAGCCTGCTCAGTGGCAACTCCAGGCTTTCCTCCTGCAAAGGGAACGGAGGCATTTATAGACAAGGCAGGGGGTGGATTTCTGTGGGGGGAGGGCAGAGGGAGGGAGAAATGGCTTTGCTTCGGGATTTCTGGTCCTGATTAACAACCTGGAAGAAGCTTGATTGCACCACAAGATTTGGAACACAATAAGGGCACACAACATGACTCCCTGGAGGTTAACCATATTGATCGATTCATTGATTTATAACATACATTCCGATCTTTCTGACTCCAAACAAAAAAGGAGAATATTTTGGCCTCTCAAAAAAGCCAGAGAAAGATGTTGCTGCACATGAAATTCTCACTGTTTCGTCTGGCCAGAGAGACGGCCTGGCACCACCGCCCACTCTGAAGCCAAGGATGACCCTCTATCCTCTATGGATAGGTTCAACATATGAGGATTACATGACCCAGCGCATTGCTTCTCTCTAAGTGTGCTTGTTCCCAAAATGCAGAAATCTTTTTTACTTTGTTAAGTTCTGAGATGGTCATTGAAGATTCCACACATAATCATCCTGGAATTTACCAGCGATTAGATGCGATTTTCACTAACTGCTAGTTGAAACTCCACCCTAAATGACACAATTAAGCTTACCCACTGAATTTATCTTGACTTTGACTCCCCCCCACTGCTGGGTTCTCCTAGCCTGACACATTTGAGTGGTGGTGGTGTGGGGTTTGTGAACGATGAGCAAAGGACCCTGGGAGTGCATTCATTCCCAGGGTCACCCAAGGTCATCCAACAGAGAGGCAAGGATCTACATGTTTGGGAGAAGGCAGCGCTAAGCCTCTCCTGTATTTGACCTTGGAAACCTCATGGATGGTCAAAGCAAAATGTCTCTTGTGGTAGCAGATGATGTTGCCCACAAATTAGACAGCACTCAATAGATGACTGAGGAAGAGCTGAGGATCTTTAGAGTAGGGATGGTGTTTATGATGTGCATGGATTAGACTCTGAATTGGTTGAGCATCACTGGGGAGGCATCATATAAACATTTCAACAGGAAAAATGCCCACCACAGGACACCCACTGCTGCAGTCAGTCAACTGTTGGAAAGATAGGCTGCATAACTGCCTTCACACAACATAGAAACATAGTCTGAGAACGGTGGATCATTTGAATGTGGTATGCGGTGGGGACCCAGCCTTTTCCTGAGGCATCCAAGTATGGTAGGAAGCAGGTCCTCCTCTCCAGCCATAAGAGGCCAGGTGGGTTGGCCGGTATAGTGTGAGAAAGCACAGGTGGTGTGCAGGTGGTGTGCAAGTAGCTGCACTATCTGCCTGGAGGAGACGGGATCGATTACAGTTCTGGCCATTGATTGTTTCTTGACCCATTTAGTTCCACTGATCTGAATCCATGTCAGGCCCCAAAAATTGAGAAGGACACATGGAATTACATCTGACTATTTTCTTTATTGTTGTTTGCCTAGAGACAGAATCTTTCCAGACTCAAGTGAATATCTCCAATAAGTAGAGATTTATTCTGTGAACGGCTAGGGAGGGTCCGACTTGCTGTCTTCCTGCCCATCAGACATTCCAAGATCCGCTTTCTCTTTGCCACCTGGGAAAGAGTCCCTCCCTGCTGTGACTCCAGACTGTATCCCACCACAACCCTTCACACAAGCTGAACACTCCTTTCCTCTTTTGCTCATTCTTCACACCTTCTCCAGCAGTCTATGTGGCAGCAACAGCCACACAAGCACAGAATCACTTTGTTGACTAACATTTTAAACTTTCTTGTAAGCTTCTTAGGAAGCCTATTCACCATAAAGCATTGACACTCTGGGCCACCAGCCAAAATCTGTCTTCTTCCCCTTGGAAGGAAAACAAGGAAGAAGAGGAGGACGAGAAGGAACAAGGAAGCAAGTCCTTCTCTCCATATGAGATGGCTCCTTCTTTCATAATGACATCATGGATGGGGAGTTTTATTGCAGACTCACCTAGCATTCAGCAGACAGAGATGAAATCTGGGGCCTCCGAGCTCCGATGACCAGGCAGTCAGAGTGAGTGCAGGGAGTGGAAATGGGCACCGGCACCTAACCCCAGGCCCCCTTCCCGGAGTGGCCCACCTCTTATCTCCCACCTCCTCTCCCTTGACCAGTCATCCCCATAGTGTTACTGCCTGCCCTTTCTCCCCCCACAACACCCATCATTGCTGACCTAGTTGGCTGCTGAATTCTGGGATTATTAGGAGTGGACTCTTCAATGACCATCTCAGGATGTGAAAAAGATCGTTGTGTTTTCAGAACAGGAACCGGTAGAAAGAAGCCATGTGTCGGGTCACATGATCCTCTTAAGGTTAACTTCTCAAGTTGATTCCAATGGGTGGGTGTACTGTCGAGGAATTGCGTTAACAGCTGTCCAGATGAAGTTGGAGAGACTAACACAAACTTGCTATATAATCTCCCCCTTTATTGTTACAGCAACCAATCATGTTGTAGATTGCCTCCTGCATGAGTCAACCCTCTCTAACCCATGAACTCTGTGTTCTGCTCTATTGTAAACTTTACTGTTCCAGCTACTAAATTCAACATCCTAGCACCCTTCCAATTTATAGCTTGACAGCATTTAAAAACTTTGTGTTTTTGTATACTTAATGGCTTTGTCATGAGGTCAGCTAAATTATTTTTTGATGGACAATAAATTAGGTCTATTACATTTTCTATCACTGCTTCTGACATTACAATATCTTATGTCAAAATAGGCAGGGGGCGTGTTGCAGCCGTCTCTGCAGTTGGTCGTAAGGGCGGATGGCCACTGGGGTGCTGCAACATGAATAACTTTGGGACTGGGTTGTAAATACTTTTTTTCGAAATGTTGAACGGTCACTAGTCACTTGTAATTCGAGGAATACCTGTTGTTCTTTATTTTTACTGAACTCTTTGACTGAAAATTCTTTTTCCTATTTCTCGTCTTCTGAAAAATTTGCAGAATGTGAAATAATAACATTTTTGTGTTCATCTGTAAAATCTATATGCCTTTGATCCTGATTAATAACCTATAAATTTCAATTTTCTTCATTTGGCTGACCGTTCCTCCTAATTGTTTTGGGAATCTACAATCATGCTCTGCTGCCAAAGATTCTTAAAAGTGCCAAAGATGGTTTTCTCTTATATAACATGTAATATGGAGTTTCATTAATTGCAGAAGTCCATTCCTGCATCTACTAGTAATGCCTCTTTCATAGTTCCTGCGTTCAGGACTAAGAACTAAGTCTTAGTTAAAAGACACATCTGCATCTTGTAGTTGATTGGTTGGAGAGTGCTGGCTCCTGCATGAGGCAATCAGTGCTGTGATTGGTTGCTGTGGGCGTGGCGGGGGAGTTTCCCTTTTTTCCCACCTTTTTCTTCTTTGTGCTGTGTGATTTACCTCATGATGCTCGTATAAAACTACAAGTCAGCGTCTCTGACTTGGTTTGGACATTTGCTGCCAAAATTCCATGACAGTTTAGAGACTGGAGAAGGTCCCTTCCAAAGGAATAGTGGGGGGACACATCCCTGAGGCAAAGAGAGGCCCTCATGTTTATACATTTAAAAAAAATAGAGGAAAATGATGGATACACACATATTCATAAGTAATAATCTAATAGATCTCAGGTTACTACCTATCCTTCTGTTGTCAAGGGAGAACAACTGTTTTACTTAAAAGAAACATTTGCATCTTGTATTTGACTGGAGAGTGATGGCTCCTGCGTGAGGCAATCTGTGTTGTGATTGGTTGCTGTGGGGTGGAGGGGGAGGAGTTACCCTTTTTCCCCACCCTTTTTTTCTGTGCGTCCTGTATGCTCTGAGATTTACCTCATGATGCTCTTGTTTGCCTATCTTGTTTGCTGTAAATATAGATATAAAATATATTTCTTTATGTAAGGCTACAGGTTCGTGTCAGCCCCTTTGACTTAATTTGGACACTTGCTACACAATTCCCTGACAGTTTAGAGATTGAAGAGGGTCCCTTCCAAAAGAATAATGGAGGGACACATCCCTGAGGCAAAGAGAGGCACTCCAGTTTATACATTTCCAAAAAAAGGGAGAGGAAAACGATGGAGTCGCACATATTCTGTAATAGCTTTGTTGGCTGGCACAGGGTTCATTTGATTGTACCAGGGCTGGGGGACGCAGTGCAAGGAAGAGAGCAAGGCTGACTAGCTTCATTCTGCATGGAAACGTAGCTAGTGAGGAAGAGAAATCAGAATTCAGTTCTCACTGGAGTTTGTAGCGGGTGTTCCAGAAATGAATCCAAAGGCATGTTATAAAATGAAAGTTGTTTAAAACCTTCCTTCCCCCATCCTTTCCTCCCAGCCAAACATCCTTTGCCTCCTTTAATGCCAATCTTTGCCATGAAAAAGTCTTGAGTTCTAGGCCTCAACAATCTCCTGGCAATCCAAAATAAACAAGGCCAGTCATGCTAGACAGAATTTATTTGATCTTCTAGCCCATCAGGATGAGCAAAGTCAGATCCAAGCTACAGAAAGCATCCATTAAGCGATACGGTACAGAGCAGCGATTTCAGCAGCTTCATTGCTTTTCCAGACTTCACCAGGTGTTTCCCTCACTCTGGAGCAGGGAAGGAGCAATTTGCACTAGTTTCTGCACTGGCAGAGGAAAGGACGAGAGACGTCACAAGGATGATCGTTCCACTTCTTATAACCTGAAAAAGAGAAAGATTTGTAGTGACTCCCTCAGAGTGACTCATTTGCAGGGGGACATGAAGATACCACAGGGGGGGGACTTCATGTGCTAAAGTGGACTTAGCTAGCCATCAAGTCAGCCCATGGCAACCATTGCAAAGATGTCCCTCAATTCGGCACCATAGCTTGTCCAGAAGAGCAACAGCCATAGTGCTTAGACTTGTAACCCGCTTCACAATTCTTTACAGCCCTCTCTAAGCGGTTTATAAAGTCAGCATGTTGCCCCCCACTACTGACCTCGGAAGGATGGAGGGCTGAGTGCAGCTTGAGCCAGTCAGGATCGAACTGCTGGCAGTGAGCAGTGAGTTAGCCTGCAATACTGCATTCGAACCACTGCGCCACCATGGCTCTTGAGCTTGAGCATGCTGGGGTTGCACTCCTGGCACACTGGCCGAAATGCGCCAAGGCTGACTGGGACTGTCCTGACTCTCAGCATGGGACTCTGCTTTAGCACAGATGCCACTGAGGCTGCTTACCTCACCTGCACCTTCTCTACTTCACTGCAAAGCACAGGAGGAAAGAGGTGTTTAAATATCTCTGTGCAATGTAATGTCAGTATAGATTTAGCTGGCTGAACCACCACAGGACCTGCTCTGAAATGCCCAGATATACGCAGGGTGGAGTTCCCTTGAATGAAATGCAAGCTGAATGCTTTGGAGCAGGGAGAAGCATGGAGTCCAAAGGTCCCAGTTAGGTCCCAGCTTTGGACAGATGACCACAGCCATTGGACTAACCATCTGTCAACCCACTCCTCCTCCTCCTCCTCCTCCCCGGCCTGGTCCCACCTTCAGGAGAGCAGCTGAGGGTGATGTTTGGAGGGGAGTCAAGAAAGCCAGTTGCCTCCTGAACCTCTCCTGCCTCCAACCTGCAGTGAATGAGGACAAACCTTGCGTTGCCTCAGCGAGGATGGGCTGATGCTCAAAGTGGAGAATTTCCACTTGCATGAAGTTGGGGGGGGGGGCAATTGAAGTCAGGAGGAGGGTTTTCTTCCTGGGGACCCCTGTGCCTTCCCCAGAACTCAGACTCAGCTTTCAGGAAAATTATTTTGGAGGGCTTCTTCTTAAATTTGTATTTGATGCCATCAAATTTAAACAACAGAGAAGAATCTGTTGTTGTTTTTATTTCTGACCTTTATTTTTAGTTATCTTTTGTTTATTTTGCTTTTGATAGTTTTCATCTGGTGTTTTAGGCTGTCCTTGTGATTGGTTCACAGCAGTTTGCTGAGGCCTTTAATCAAAGCAATAAAGGACTCTGCCTGTCTCTGCCCAGGCAACCTGGGTCATAACAGTGGCTGAGATTCGTCCCACTGCAATGGGGCGTAAAACTTATATATATATATTTAAGCAAGGAAAGAAAGAACAAAAAGTTC
The DNA here is from genome assembly GCA_023970755.1 of Azemiops feae. Classification (NCBI taxonomy): domain Eukaryota; kingdom Metazoa; phylum Chordata; class Lepidosauria; order Squamata; family Viperidae; genus Azemiops; species Azemiops feae. Next base: position 54,730 of record JALGBA010002281.1, on the reverse strand, counting down.
AATCTCCTGTGACAACAATGACCTTTAAGAATTAGGTTAAGATGGAGATTGTTGGTTTAATTATGGTGCTGGAATAATTAAGTTTGGGTTTCTGAAGAAGTGACGAGTTCCATTTTTGCTTATCCCACGGGCGTTTTGTGTCCCCTTGGCTGTATAGAGGGTCGGGCTGTGAGAGCTTAGAATCCAAGGGGTCAAACTGATGGGTGTATACTGGATGAAATGGGTCCACATTGTTAAAAGGGCATCTTCCAACACCTTCCCCTCCACCTTGGCTCACCTGTTTTGGCCAGGAGCTCAACACAGTACTCATTCCCTTTCGCGTTGTTGGGCTCTCCTGGACCCCAGGCTAGGTAGTTGTTGCAGGATCTGTCTGTCCACTCCCAGACACGGTTCTGCAATGAAAGGGAAGCCACATTCACCAAGAAGGGGCTCTGGGTATACAGGGCCCAGGGGTAGAGAGAGAAAAGATGGCAGGTTTCAAGGGGCAGATCATATAGACCCCACCTCTCTCTTTCTCCATTTATCCAGTCAATCTCAGTTGATCTGGAACAACTAAATAGGGTTAAACTTGGTGAATGCCTGCCGAAGTGAGGATCAGAAGATCTGGGAGAAAAAGAGCTCAGAAGAAAACTATCCATGAAGTCATCACCTCAGCCTCAGAGGAAAAGAGATAGACAGACAGACAGACAGACAGACAGACAGACAGACAGACAGACAGACAGACAGACAGACAGACAGACAGACAGACAGAGACAGAGACAGAGACAGAGACAGAGACAGATGACTACAAGTTTGTGCTAGTGTCTCTGACTTCATCTGAACAATCGCTATGCAATTCCTTGACGAAAACAAAGGACCTACTTTCTGTGCATCATTCAGTCCGATCCAGACATTCGCACTACTTTTGAGATTCTCAGAGACATACTGGGCCAGTTCATCTGAATCTTCCACGCTATGGATGGAGGCGAGATCGCAACATGGCTCGAATTGCCTGCAGAACGTCTGGGAAGAGCAAGAATAGAGAAAGGCGCTTATTCATCAGAGAAGGAACATAGCAGAATAACAGACACCTTGGAGGGACCTTGGAGGTCTTCAAGTCCAAACCCCCTGCTCAGAGCAGGAGACCCATGCCATTCCAGACCAATGACTGTCAAATCTCTTCTTAAAAGCTCCCAGTGATGGAGCACCCACAAGTTCTGGTTAATTGTTCTCACTGTCAGGAAAATTCTGCTTAGTTTTAGGTTGGTTCTCCCTTTGCTTAGTTTCCATCCATTGCTTCTTCCCTGCCTTCTGGTGCTTTGGAGAATAGGTGGACCCCCTCCTCTTTGTGGCTGCCACTCAAATATTGGAACACTGTTAACCCTAGTTCTTCTTTTCCCTAGACTAGACATACCCAATTCCTGCAACTGTTCTTCACACGTTTTAGCCACCCAGCCTCTAATCATCTTCGTTACTCTTTTTTGTATTCTTTCCAGAGTCTCATGTTTTTGTGCATGTGTATGTGTGTGTTTGTGCATGAGAGAAAACAATAGGCATCTAATTGCATTATCCTAGCCACCATCTTCACTCTGTTGACCACCACGGATGTCTCTCCTGGAGTCTGCAGCTCTTGAACAGTTCTTTACTTAAACTCGTGATTCACTGTTTAAAATCTGAGATCCCCATCACTTCAGAATAATGGAAGTCTGAAGATGCCAGTCAGAGTTGCCAGTGAGACATCAGGAAATCTGTTGTCTACAAGAGGGTCACTCAACCTGAAGCTCAACATTGCCCAACAGATGCTGGTCATGAAAGCCTAAACCAGTATATCATCCACAGAATACTTGCATTTCAGATTATGCAAGGCTCTGGCTAGACATCTCCTATGCCTGGGTGAGGAAATTCACAGTCACACAACACTTCTAACCTCTGCATCCTGCCAGCTCTTGAGTTCACTGTTGACCTTGTAGCAAAACCCATTCATGGAGAGCCAATCATTGGGACAACCTTTCACTCCTATGTGGGAAGAGAGAAAGCCCAATGAGAAAAGGAGAAAAGGAGGAGGAGGGGGAGACAGCTGGGTCTGCAGAGCGTTCTTAATCTGTTGGGTTGCAAAAATCTTTGATGACAATTAATTGAAACTGATTTGGGTTACAGACATAGTGGCTGCATTTGCAAATTTTCTAAATTTGGTTAGGATTGTTGTTTATCAGTGGCTAAGTCATGTCTGACTCTTCACAACCTGATGGACAATAGCATGTCAACCCCCCACCCCTTCCTCCACTGTGTCTCAGAATTTGCCCAAACTCATGTTCATTGCATCCATCTATCTCCTCCTCTGCCCTCTCCTTCTCTTTTTGCCTTCCATCTTTCCCAACATCAGGGTTTTTTTTTCCAAGGAGTCCTCTCTTCTCATCTGGTGGCCAAAGTGTTTGAGCTTCACCTTCGGTATCTGTCCTTTCAAAGAAAGTTAGGGTTAGCTTTGGTTAATTTCCTTGAAGCTGAAGTCTTGTGTCAACCTTTCTGCTTTTTCTTTGGTGTATCATTCAGTGAACTGTGCTAAGCCAGAAATTGGATTCCTTCAAGGATCAGGCTGTTGACCGGGGCAAAATATGGGAATTGTGTGGTTCAGTTCTGGAGGATCTGCACTGACCTCCTGGATGATCTGTAGCTACTCAAGGGGCTTCAGGAGAGATTATTTATGCCCCCCCCCTGCAAGGAGTGGGAAATACTAAACTTGTAATGGTAAATGCATGTATCTCTACGAACATGAGAGCGCTTGCTTGGACTCACCACTTAGGGAGATGGCCACAACCAGCAAACCGAGACTCACGAAGGAGAATCGCCCCATGGTTTTCTTTCCTTTCCTGCAGAGAGGAAAAATGGGGAAGAAGTGGGAGGGGGAGCTAAGCTCATTGAAAGCCCCTTCAGGAAGGGGAACCTAACATCCAACCCAGGATCAAGTTGAGAGTTCAATAGTTTGTCCACAGTTCAGCACTAGCTTAGCTGGACCCTGCTTCTCCTGCCTTGGTCACACAACATCCTTGGTGGGTCACAGTGGATCCTGCACTGCTATGTAATCAGCAAGGGGGCCTCCCTTAGAAATGCTCTCCTATGTTTTTGCCTCTATCTTCCCTCTTTGTCTCCCTGGGAATCCCATAATAGATCCCTTGCTCCCTGCCTGAGGGACCCTCCCACAGATCCCCTGCTGGAACCTGGACGTTGCCTGCAGCCCCCTGGAAGAGGTCCCTTCAGATGGAGAGAGGCATGCAGGAGTGATCTGATGCAAGGACCTCACCTGTCTTGTCCCCCACAGCTGGGAGAGCAGCACTCACCTGTCCTAGAATGTCTCAGTCCAGCCCTGGGTCCTTGTCTGGAGAAGCCCAACTGAACACCCTGAGGTGGAGACTGAAACAGGACGATGTTGCGCTGTGTCGAAGGACATGGGAGGGTTGCCGTCTGCCAAGTCTTTTATACCCCTAAACCACAAAACCCACAAACGTGAACATTAGGGTGTCGTGTTGCCCTCTTTTCCCGTTAATGGCTTAAACTCCCACAGCAGTTAAAAAAAACACAGACACACGTGTACATAGGTTGTCCAGAAGCTTTCATAATTAGCTGTCATTTCAGCAAGTTGGTGTGCTCCACATGCTTTGTTTAGTAATATTTGAGCAATAATTGTGAGCCTGTGGTTTTGCTCCCTCCCGCATGCATTGTGCCTAAAGCGCAACGGGAGTTACACGGAGCAAGCAGTGCCTCTGGCCGTGTGTTTTTATGAGGTTGCTCTCCTGCCTAGCCAAGCTATCTTATCCATGCATTCCCATGCAAAGCTGGCTTTTTTGTTCCTGTGTTTAGCAAAGCTGATTAATGTTTTTGGTTGCAGTCTTAGTTCTCCCTCATCACATTTGCCTCCTTGGATAGCAAGTCTGTTGCAGAAGTGAGTAGAAGAATTTATAGTCTAGGCAGAGGCAAGGCAAAGGAGTGAATGTCTTTTGAGGGGTTGGTGAAGGGAGAGACAAATTGCTTTACTGTATAATTGACAAATTTCTGGTGATTTATCTAGATGACATCTTGATTTACTCCGAGGATGCAGAGGCTCAGGAGGTGTTGCAAAGGCTGTGGGAGAATAAGCTGTTTGCCAGGCTGGAGACGTTTGAATTTGACACCTTTGGCCAGGGGTCTTCAAACTTGGCCCTTTTATGACTTGTGGACCAACTCCCAGAATTCCTCAGCCAGGCACGCGTGCCTGGCTGAGGAATTCTGGGAGTTGAAGTCCACAAGTCATAAAAGGGCCAAGTTTGAAGACCCCTGCCTTTGACAATTGGACCATTTGGGCTGCAGGATTTCAACTGATGGTCTCCAGATGGATCCTACCAAGGTGTAAATGGTGCTATCCTGGCACATCCCCTCCCATAACATAAAAAGTGTTCAGGGTTTCTCAGGCTTTGCTAATTTTTACAGGAAGTTCGTTCCTAACTTTGCACACAAGGTTAAGTCTCTCGATCGTTGAAAAGAAAACAAAGTTTGCTAGGATGGAGAGGGAGAAAACTGCATTTGAACAGTCACAAAAACTCTTTGCTACTCAACCACTACCCCTAATTCATCAAAACAGTTTGTCATTTAGACTAGCCAGTCAGCCCTAGTGAGACCGTACCTGGAATACTGCAGCCAATTTTGGTCACCATATCACAAAAAAGATGTTGAGAGTTTGGAAAAAATTCAGAGAAGAGCAACTGAGATGAGCCAAGGCCTGGAGACTAAAACATATGAACAACGGCTGCGGGACTTGGGTCTGGCTAGTCTAAAGAAAAGAAGAAATAGGGGAGACATGATAGCAGCATTCCAGTATCTGAGGGGCTGCCACAAGGCAGAGGGGGGCAGGTTGTTCACCAAAGCACCAGAGGGAAGGACGAGAAACAATGGTTGGAAACTGACCAAGGAGAGAAACAATCTGGAATTGAGGAGAAACTTCCTGACAGTGAGGACAATTAACCAGTGGAACAGCTTGCCACCAGAAATCGTGGACGCTTCCATCACTGGAGATTTTCAAGAAGAGACTGGACAAGCACCTGAGATGGTATAGGTTCTCCTGCTTGAGCAGGGGCCTGGACTAGAAGACCTCCAGGGTCCCTTCCAGCTTCTATTCTATTCTATTCTATTCTATTCTATTCTATTCTATTCTATTCTATTCTATTCTATTCTATTCTATTCTATTCTATTCTATTCTATTAACATTGTGTTAGGAGTGGTTTTCTTACAACAACGAGAAGGGGGCAACTCCCCCCTGCCTTTTAATCAAGAACATTAACACCCCCAGAAAGAAATTATGACATTGTTAACAAGGAGTTGTTAGCTCTAAAAGCAGCTTTTGAGCAATGGCAGAACTGACTGGAAGATGCTTCCTTCCCAGTGGAAATTTGTACCGAGCAAAAATCTGGAGATGTTGCAGAAAACTCAACTCCTTTCCACAAGGTAAGTGAGATGAAGCCAGTTTTGCTTTGACTTTTTATTACTTATATTTCTGGGCTGTGCAATTTGGAGGTGTTTGTGAAGTCACCAGCTCAGCTGGAGAGCCATCTTGCCTCATGCTCAACCCTGGAAGTTATTTATCGATCTCAGAAAGATAAACAGTGGTCCTTGGGTAGGAGACCGCCAGCAAAATTGTGGGTATATGCACATAACCACATATATTATATGACACGGAGAAACAGCACAGTCCAGTTCGGGTTATGTACACATGTGCATGGCGAGAAAAACGAATCTGGCGAGCTTGCCAGACGGACGGCATAGGGAATAAAGCCATTACAGAATTGGCCAGTCCTGCTGGAAATTCCTCTAGAAATTCCACCAGAGATCTAGCCTGGATTAAACCTGTGCTCCTTTGAACAACCTTAGTTCCTGATTTCTTGTCCTGACAATTGTGTCGTTGCCACAAAAAGCACTTGTATTCACAAAATTACCGGGAAGTGAGCTCAATTCCAGGAAAACATCCCTTCTGTCTGTATGATCAAACATTTTGCAGGAATTGAAAACGCCACAGTGGACAAGCCCGCCCTTAACAGAAATGTGCAATGTCTGCACAAAATAAAAAAAAAAGGGGAAGAAAGAACAACTTTCCCAGGCTGGGACTTGCAGTCCCAAAATTAATGACCCACTAGGGTTTCGAGAAGGTTTAGAGGCCACTCAGTGGGCCATAAAGGCAGACGGGAGGAGGAACTCAATGTGAGAGATGGCCTTGATCCCGAGATGGAGATCAGAGCAGGATCCGACCCTTTGGGGCTTTAAAGACAGCTGTCAGTTCTTCAACTGGGCGTGAATGGGTTGGTGAGGGGAAGGAGAGACAGCATTGGAACAAATGACGTTTTTCAGAAGTTTTTGTCCAGGGCAAGAGTTTCTCTCAGAGAAATCCCTACCTCCCATGGGAGGAGCCTTCAAAAAAGCCCCATAGAAACTGTAAAATGGACTGACAAATATAAGCAATGCAAAGGACCTACTTTCTGCGGATCGTTCAGGACCTACCGTCTTTGATTTCTACAATCCGATCCAGAAATTTTCTTTGGTTTGGACATAATCCTTCGTGTAATCATCCAGTAACAGTTTGGATGGAGGCGAGGTGGCAGCCTGGCCTGCGTTTTCTGCAGAACCACTGGGAGAGAGCAACAACAGAGAAAGGTGCTTGTTCAGCAGAGAAGCAGACGTCTTGGTTTGTGTGTGTGTGTTTGTGTTTGTGCATGTGAGAAAAGAGCGGGGATCTGATTGCATGGTCCTAGCTTTGTTGACCTGCTGACCTGTCCTGGTATCCTTGCTGGTGTCTGCAGCTTTTGAACAGTTCCTGAATTCATGCATGAGTCGTTGTTTAAAACCTGAGGCCTCCGTCACTTCAGAGTCAAGGAGATCTGAAGATGCCACCCACGTTGCCAGTGAGACATCAGGAAGTCTGTGGTCTACAAGATGAAACTTATTGTGTTCCAAATCTAGTGGTGCAAAGAAGCTTCTTCCAGGTTGTTAATCAGGACCAGAGATCCCGAAGCAAAGCAATTTCTCCCTCCCTCTGCCCTCCCCCCAGCAGAAATCCACCCCCTGCCTTGCCTATAAATGCCTCCGTTCCCCTCGCAGGAGGAAAGCCTGGAGTTGCCTCTGAGCAGACTGGCTATCCCAGGAGGTGGAGGGACAGGTGAGTGGGGCTCTCCCACCTGTGGGAGACCAGACAGGTGAAAGATCACCTGTTGCCAGATCACTCCTGCCTGCCGGTCTCTCCATCTGAAGGGACCTCTTGCAGGTGGCTGCATGTGATATCCAGGTAGCAGCAGGGGATCTGCAGGAGGATCCCTCAGGCAGGGAGCAAAGGATCTATTGGGGAATCTCTGGGTGGGAAAGAGACCTATAGGACAATCTCTCTCAAGGAAGAACACCCCCCCCCCAGCCATTACACAGCAATGCAGGATCCGCTGTGACCCACCAAGGAAGCTGTTGCATGGGCAAGGAAGGGGAAACAGGGTCCAGCTTGGCAAATGCAAAACTGTGAAACAAAATCTGGGACTCTCTGCTTGGTGCTGGGATGGGCGTGGGGCCCCCTTCCTGAGGTGGCTTCCCCATGGGTCTCATTCTCCCTTCTCCCCTCTCTGCTCTTCTCTGCAGCGAAGGAAGGAAGACCATGGGGCAATTCATCTTTCTGAGCTTCGGCTTGCTGGTCGTGGCCGTCTCCCTACGAGGTGAGTCCCAGCTGGGGTCTCCCCTGTTTGGAAAGAGCAGGTCTCTTGCATCTGAACCCCTTCCTGATTGGACACCCCCCCCCCCAGCGTCCTCTCGCTGGAGTTGCTTTGATTCCCATTTGGCTTATTCTGCAATTTGGATCCCACTCTCTCTCTCTGCTCCAAGATCCAGGGCTGTTTGCAACAAGGCAAAAACAAAGGAAAATCAATACAGTTCAAACGCAGGTTCAATTAAAAGTTAGAACTTTAGCAAAAATGGATGCATTGATCATTAAGAGTGCCCCCCCCCACTTCTTGCTAAAGATTTCTCTCCATGGGTCCCACACGAGACTGTTGGCCCTTTCCTATATACTTAAGACCTGAGCACCTGTCGGGGGCACTTTCAGAAGGGCCTCTCTTGGGCAGGAGGGGACGGGGGGGGGGCAGTCCCACAAATAATCAGCTCTTAAGCCATTTGGGGCTCAGCAATTTGGGGGCATCCAGTAAGACAGTGGAGCTCCTTCAGGAGAGACCCACATGATCCCTGTACTGAGGATTGCAATTTCAGGAGACTTTCAAAGGTAAACTCAAATAAAGCATATTGTAGCAGTCTCCATAGCTGGTAGCGAAAGTGGGGATAATGGTTGCTAAATCTGACTGGCTCAGGAAGCTTCAGATCCAAGTGTGCAAAGATTAAACAGGCTTAACCTGGTTCTTGAAGGAATCCATTTTCTGGCTTGGCATGCTTCACTGGATGACAACCTGACCGAAATGGACAGATTCACACAAGACATGCAGCTTGAAGGAAATTAGCCAAGTCTAAACCAAATGCAGCTGTTGTGTTTGTAACCCAAGTCAGTTTCAATGTCTTGTCATCAAAGATGTTTCTAGCTTGGCAGGCTAAGGATGTTCTGGAGACCCAGCTGTCTCCTTCTCCTTCTCCTCCTCCTCCTCCTCCTCCTCCTCCTCCTGCTCTTCTCATTGGGCTTCCTCTCTTCCCACACAGGAGCCAAAGGCAACTGGTGTCCCTCCGATTGGCTCGCCAGGGAAGGCTTTTGCTACAAGCTGTTCAATACATTGAAGACCTGGAACGATGCAGAGGTTAGAAGTCCTGTGTGCCTGCGAGTCTCCTAGCCCAGGCAGGGGAGAAGTCTAGGGAGAGCCTTGCACAGCCCCCCAAGTCCCCTCTCGCTGGGCTGCAGGGAAGAACCACCCAGCTGTGTGGATGAAAAGGTAGCAAAGACCCCTAATTTTGGGCAGTCTGAAATGCAAATATTCCCTGGCTTTCCTGGCCGGTATCTGTTGGGCAGTGCTGACTTCAGGGTGGAGGGACCATCTTGTAGACAACAGATTTCCTGATATCTCATTGGCAACGTGGGTGGCATCTTCAAGTCAACTTGACTCTGAAGTGATGATGGACAGCTCAGATTTTGAGCAGCTAATCATGAATTTAAGTCAGGAAATGTTCAAGAGCTGCAGACAACAGCAAAGAAATCTACACTACAGAGGTCAGCAAAGTCAGTTTGGTGGCTAGGAACATGCAGTCAGATCCCCGCTCTCTTCACTCACTCACTCACTCACACACGCACGCACGCACGCACGCATGCAGACACACACACAAACACACACGTGTTTCTTCTCTGCTGAACTAGGGACTTTCTCTCTTGTCCCTCCCTCCCAGATGTTCTGTAGGAAGCACAAACCAGGTTGCCACCTCGCCTCCATCCATGGCACTGAAGAGTTAATTGATGTGGCTGAGTTTGTCACAGACTTTATCAAAGTGACAGACACTGTCTGGATCGGACTGAGCGACCCCCAGAAAGTAGGTCCCTGTCTATTACTAAGGTCCATCATTTCATTTTTCCTGTCTCTACGGGGCTAGTTGAAGGCTCCTCAATGGGAGGTGGGGGTCTCTGCTAAAGGGATCTCTTGCCTTGGACAAACCCATGGACAAATGTTTCCTACTCCAGGGCTCTCTCTCTCTCTCTCCTGCTCCTCACGAAACGTTCCTGGCCAGTTCAAGAACTGGTTCCTGTCCTTAAAGCCCCAAAGGGACGGATTCTGCCCCTGTCCCTTCACGGCATGGGTCCGGGTTACTTGAGGAACTGTCTCATCCCAATGGGATTGGGCCGCCCCACCCGTCTCACCCCAGTTAAAGAAGCGATTGCTGTCTTTAAAGCCCCAAAGGGTCAGATCCCTCCCTGACCCCCATCTCAAGTTCAAAGCCTCCCCTCGCACTCAGCTCCTCCTTCAGTCTGCCTCCCTCTTGATGGCCCACTGCTTGGCCTCCGGTCCTTGTTAAAACTCTGGTGGGCCATTAACTCAGGGACTGCATGGCCTGACCTGGGGGGGTTGTTCTTTCCTCTTCCGTGTTTTTAAGTTTTATGTAGAAATTGCTCATTTCTGTGTGACGGGCAGGCTTCCATCTTGTGCTCCGTTGCACTTTCAGTTCCTGGAAAATGCTGGATCGTATACAAAGAAGGGGAGTTTTCCTGGAGTGGAGCTCAGCTCCTGGTGACTTTGCGAATAGAAACATTAACACGGAAGTGGGTTCCACCCCCCACCCACCCCACAAACACACATGCAGGCATACAGGATGCTCTTCAGTTTCCAAGACTAATCTATAGCCCTGGGGTTTTGCTGGTGGTCTCCCACCCAAGGACTCATTGACTTTGACCTTATTTCTCTCTCTGAGGTCAGTCAGTATCTTCCAGGGCTGCCACCACGTCCAGCATGAGGCAAGGGGGCTCTCAAGCTTCTGGGTTGGTATTTTTTTCTGGATCTCCTGATCATCCCCCATCCAAACCTTCATCAGGTTTAATCCTGCTTAGTTGTTGCAGATCAAGTGTGACTGAGGGAGTGATGATCTATTTGGTCTGAGCTTTGAAACCTGAAAGCTTTTCCCCTTTGCCTAAACGCCCTGCAGAACCAGGGACCCCTCCTCAATTGGCTAACAGGCTCCCCTTTCCTTACAGAAAGGCGACTGGGTGTGGACAGACCGATCCAGAACTGACTATCTAGCCTGGATGAAATACCAGCCTAATAACTTCAGGAACATGGAATACTGTGCTGAACTTGAATACACAGCAAGTAAGGTTTTGGGGAAGCCGCTGAAGTCCATTTGATCCTTCTTGGAACACTGGCAACTGAGGACATTTATTTACCCTATTTATTTATTTAAAATATTTATATAGCTGCCCATCTATTCAGCAACTCCTAATCAAAAATTGAGCAACATAAAAACCATAGTGAAATTATAAAACTAACAAATTTAAAAAACATTAAAACAACAACAAAAAACCCCACATTGGCGCCAAGTCAAAGTTCTGATCTGAAATCAACCCATCTTCTCCCAGCACTTGGGGGGGAATCCAGGCCTTCCCTCTTCGTCTTCCTCCAGTTCTGCTCCAGGCGTCCCTTATGTCGCTTCATCCCTCTGAGCTCTTGGTGAACCATGGTTTGTCCCTGGGATCTCTGCGCTGTCACAGTCGTCCACTCTGTACAGTCAGGGGAACACAAAGTCTCCATGGGACACACCACTAAAAACGGAAGCCATCGTTCCTTCATAAACTGGAGGTGTTTGTGAAAATTATTACGGGACCATCAGCTCATAATAAGACAAACAAGCTCCATCTTAACCTGCTTCACTGTCACAGGATCTCTCCTTCTTGTCCTTTTTGGCTGAAATATGTATCTCTATATATCCATATATATCGGTCTTCTACCTGACAGCAGTCAGACGAATCTCAGCCACTCCCAGAGGGTATAGAAGAGAAAGATTCAGACGTGTCCTGTCCACTTAAAAGCCAACCACAAGAACAGCCTAAGAGGCCCAAACCACAGAAACAAAACGGAAGGCTAGAGAGCTGCCATCATGCTGGACCCCAAGCCTGCTTGAGCCGTTGAAGTTCTCCACCTGTGTCCAGGGAGACCCTCAGTCCTCCAGGTCATGGTTGGCTCAAAGGGGCTTTTTCAAAAGACAACTGGACTTTTGTTTCTCCTTGAAGACGTTTCTCTTCCCATCCAAGGAGCTTCATCAGTTCTGACTGTGAAGGTGGAGGGGATGGGAGGATTAGCACGAGCCTCTTCCTCAAGGGGAAAAAAAACAGAGTCCAGTGGCCTTCTGAAAAAGCCCCTTTGCGTCAACCATGGCCTGGAGGACGGAGGACCTGCACAGGCATCTCGGAGAAATAATGGGCAGATGGGTGCAAGCAATATAAATCCTCCCGTGGAATCCTCTTCGGGGACTCTGAGGGAGTCACGGCAACACTTTCTCTTTTGCTGCACAGATTATCTCAAATGGAACGATGGGAAATGTGACAAAATGTCTGCTTTTGTCTGCAAGTGCACTTTCTAGTGCCAATTTCTTCTGCTCCAGAGAGAGGGACGCGCCTGGTGAAGTCTGGAGAAGCAACGGAGCCCTGTCAAAACCTCTGCTCTGCATTCCTTCGCTTAATGGAGTCTTTCTGCAGCTTGCATCTGATTTGGCTCCTTCTGATGGGCTAGAAGGTCAAATAAAATCTGTCTAGCATGACTGGTGTCATTTATTTCACAGAGCCAGAAGACTGTTGAGGTTTGAAGGTCAAGACCATCCACTGATGCTACGATGCTCTCTCGCATGTTCATTTCACTTTAATTGGAGGGTTGAGAATCTGCTGGACTTCAGCAACACTTTCCCGTCCCCTAAAATGATTTAGTTGGGTAGCTGGGATGACCTTCACTCCTTGGGTGACCCTGCAAGGAAGGTGGCAGGGAGGGAAGGAGAAGGAAGGAAGGAAGGAAGGAAGGAAGGAAGGAAGGAAGGAAGGAAGGAAGGAAGGAAGGAAGGAAGGAAGGAAGGAAGGATGGAAGGAGGGAGGGAGGGAGGGAGGGAGGGAGGGAGGGAAGGAAGAATGGATTTAAACATCTTGCATTTTGTAAAATGCCCTTGGATTCATTTCTGAAAGACCAGCTACAAACTATAGTGAGAACTGAATTCTGATTTCTCTTCCTGACTAGCTACGTTTCAATGCCGAATGAAGCTAGTCAGCCTTGCTCTCTTCCTTCTGCTGTTTTCCCCAGCCCTGAACTCTGTGCCGGTTAACAAGTCCCAGGTGTGAGTTTTGCCCCAGAGGGTCCCTGCTGAGTCTCCTCTCAGCTCTACTCCCTGCAGGAATATTCTCAAGGCCAGCACACCGAGGCACATTTCCCCACATGAGTTACTTCCAGTCACGGATAATGCAGGAACTAGGAGTGTTGCTGCTGTTGTGAAAATGAGCTTCTGAACATCTCCCTTCCTGCTCCGTGGGCAGAGCTTTGGCTGAGCCATCTCTGTGTCCAAATCCAACAGTGGGAGAACAAGGGTAGAAGGCGACTCTGCTTCGGCCACAGCTGGTCTCCTGCAGGTGGGATAACAGCCCAGGTGAGTCGCTTCGTGGTCCATCCAGCATCCTCAGTTTCAACTTGGAAGGGGAGAGAGGCAATGTCCTACCAAGACTTTTAGAAGATCAAGAAGGGGTAGGCTTCTTCTGTGTTAAAGCTGAGAGTAAGTCACACATTCATTGCGTCCCCCGTGGAGATTACGGCATGTCCAAGGGCATAATTTGGGCTGGGCTGAGTCCCCCATTTATTGGGAGAACTTAAAGAGCTTAAGGAACTTAAAGAGAGATTAGGAGGGAGAAGGAATCCTGAAATGGCTAATACGTGACCACAGCCAAATGGAGCTTACTCTTCAATCAATCAGAATAGAGCTGGAAGGGAGCTTGAAGGTCTTCTAGTCCAACCCCCTGCTCAAGCAGGAGACCCTATACCGTATCAGACAAGTGACTGTCCGGTCTCTTCTTAAAAACCTCCATTGATGAAGCACCCACAACTTCTGGAGGCAACTTCTGCTCCACTGGTTAATTGTCCTCACTGTCAGAAAATTCCTCCTTAGTTCTAGGTTGCTTCTCTCCTTGATTAGTTTCCATTTGTTGCTTCTTGTCCTGCCTTCAGGTGCTGCTTTGGAGAATAGCTTGACTCCCTCTTCTTTGTGGCAGCCCAAAAAATACCAGAATAGCCTCAAGTACTCCTGGTTCATGCTGCCCTTGTCTTCAACCGAGCATTTTGTAGCAATGCTAGAATTTTGCAGCTTAGGAAATACCGAGAAATCATTCATTAGCAGCATCTTCACAGCCTCCTCCATAGCACTTTCTATTGACTGCTGGGTCTTTGGGGAGAAGGTCCCCTTCCAAAAAAACAGCAAATTGGAACGTAAAGCGGGTACCACCAGCACACTCTTCTTCAGGCTGGTGACTTCCTGAAGGCCTGCAAGGAAACGTAGCAGTCTAGAGGAGAGAGTCATCCTATAGTACCTTAAGATTGTCAATGGCTAGGGAAGGTAGAGTTGAGGGACTGCTACATCCTCAGCAAATTTCCCAATGCCAGCATTGTGGTTTCTTCCCCAAATAATCCATTCCTTCAATATGATTTGGATGCTAAACTTGGAAAGGACGTTCCTCAGAGGTTCTCAGCATGCTAAATGTCCCAGGAATGCAGGGGGAGAGTTGACTCTGCCCTTCCCCACCCACACCTCTGCACCCCCAATTTAATTCATCTCACCTTGGTGGTAACATTAATTCAAAATAACAGGATAATAGAGTTGGAAAGGACCTTGGCTCTGCAGAATGGCTCTGATGCCAAGCTTGGAAGGGATGTTCCTCAGAGTTTTCCAAGAATGAAGTGGGGAAGGAAAGGGCAGGGAGGCAGGGAAGGAAGGAGGCAGGGAAGAAAAGAAGGGAGAGAGGGAGGGAATGTAAGGAGAGAGGAAGGGAGGGAGGGAGGGAGGGAGGAAGAAAGGAAGGAAGGAAGGAAGGAAGGAGATAAGGGTGGAAAGGATAGGAAGGAAGAAGGAAGAAGGAATAGAAGACAAAAAGACGAAGTCAGAAGCAGAAAGCAGAAGAAGCAGAAGAAGAAGAAGAAGAAGAAGAAGAAGAAGAAGAAGAAGAAGAAGAAGAAGAAGAAGAAGAAGAAGAAGAAGAAGAAGAAGAAGAAGAAGAAGAAGAAGAGAAGAAGAAGAAGAAGAAGAAGAAGAAGAAGAAGAAGAAGAAGAAGAAGAAGAAGAAGAAGAAGAAGAAGAAGAAGAAGAAGAAGAAGAAAATGTAAAAAAGAGAGGAAGGAAGGAAGGAAGGAGGGAGGGAGGGAGGGAGGGAGGGAGGGAGGGAGGGAGGGAAGGAAGATCCCAAAATATTCACCTATATATATTTGACCCTTAAGGCAGGTTATTTTCAGGTATAGGGGATCCCTCAAATTTCATTCTTCACATTCTCCTTCTGTGCATTTCTGTCTCTTCCCAGCTGTCCCTTCTCCTCCTCTCATGGATTCCCATAACCACACACAGAGGACAGAATTCATCCTCCTTGGTTTCTCCAGCCTTCGGAGCCACCAGGCCCACCTTTTCTTGGTGTTCCTGGCGGCCTATTTGACCACGCTGATGGGCAACCTCATGATCATAACCCTGGTTCTCCTGGATTCCCGTCTTCACACCCCCATGTACTTCTTCCTCAGCCAGCTCTCCTGCTTGGATGTTTGCCTTTCTTCTGTGGTGGTACCAAAGATCCTGGCGAACCTCCTACTCCAAGAGCAGACTATCTCGTACAACCAATGCCTGGCACAAGCCTTCTTCCTGATTGGCTTTGCGGGATGTGAGCCGGCATTGCTGGCCGTCATGGCCTATGACCGCTATGCTGCCATCTGCCAGCCTTTGCACTATGCCCACCTGATGAGGGGCAAGTTGTGCGTCCAGCTGTCTGTGGCCATTTGGCTCTGGGGCTTCCTGGACTCAGCTATCTACACTGCTCTGGTTTCCAGGTTAGAGTTTTGTGGGAACCACCTGATTCCTCACATCTTCTGTGATGTTCCTCCATTACTGAAAATCGCCTGCAGTGATACCTCGGTCAATGAGTTGTCCACTCACATCACGGGCACCTTGGTGGGCCTTGTCCCTCTTCTGCTCATCGTCCTGTCCTATTTCTACATTTTGTCCTCCATTCTGCAGATCCGCTCCAGGATCGGCAGGCGCAAAGCCTTCTCCACTTGTGCATCACACATTGCTGTAGTAACACTCTTTGTTGGAAATGCCTTTGTGAACTACAATCAGCCCAGTGCTGGCTACTCTCTAGAGGTGGACACCTTGATCTCCACCATGTTTTGCATCGTCACCCCCATGTTGAACCCCTTGATCTACAGCCTGCGCAACAAGGAAGTGAAGGTGGCCCTGAGGAAGATTCTCAAATGCTGGAGAATAGCATAGTTTTCATTCATTGATTGACAACAAACATTTCTTGTGTCTGGGAAGAACCCATAGAAAAAATTATCCTTTGCTGTTGGAAACTCTATTCTGCCATGAGGATATGAAGAGGGTTTGTTAAGAAATGCTGATCTTCTCTGGAAATTTCTTTATCTTCTTTTCTCATTTATCTCATCCAAAACAGCCTGCGTTGTTTCTTGAGTTCTTTTTGAATTCACTGTTCTATTGTATAAAATAAGTTCCAATGTTGGTGAGTAGGTTAGCAAACTGAATGAATGAATGGATGAATGAATGAATGAATGAATGAATGAATGAATGAATGAATGAATGAAAGCTTTACTTGCATCCCAAACTATTCTGAAATCAGTACCTTTATCTACATTTTTTTTAAAAAAACCTGACTTTTGATTTATTTTTGAAATTCCCCGCTATTGCTTGTTTCTCTAGCAACATATAGTCTCCCTCTAGAACAGGGGTCTTCAAACTTGGCCACTTTAAGACTTGTGGACTTCTGGCTGAGGAATTCTGGGAGTTGAAGTCCACAAGTCTTAAGTGGCCAAGTTTGAAGATCCCTGCTCTAAAGCAAGGGTGAGGAAACATGGCTCTTTTACGACTTGTGGACTTTAACTCCCAGAATTCCACGCGGGCTCAAGAATTCTGAGAATTGAAGTCCACAAGTCGTAAAAGGGCCTTGGCTCTTCATCCCTGCTCTAGACTAGAGGAACTAGATTTCCTTCTATAAACCAAACTCACAGGATTATGATCTGAACAACGCTTTGGTAATACTTCTGCTTTAGAAACATTAGAAGCCAAGCTCTTTGGAAGCCAAACCATAGCTATTCTTGCAAAGGATCAATGTCTTTCAGAAAAGTAGGTGCCCTCATCTGAATTGTCAATTTCTGTCTCCGTCTATCAACCAACAACAAAAATTATCCTTCAAATTAAAAAAAAAAAGCCTCTTCTTTTGAAGTTTGCCTTAAGTAATTTTAATATTTTTCTCAGAAATTCTATCCCATTGTATGGAGATGATTCCATTCCAGTCCTCCATCAAACACCAATGTTCGTAAGAGAAAATACGGCTAGTCCAGGGGTAGGCAACCTTGGCTCTTTTATGACTCATGGACTTCAACTCCCAGAATTCCTGAGCCAGCATAATTCCTGAGTCATAAAAGAGCCAAGGTTGCCTACCCCTGGGCTAGTCTCTCTACAAATCCTTTATACAGCAGGACTTGTCCTTTGGGCATCAATTCCCAGTATCAAAGTCTTAGTTCCACATATAGAACATAGAATAATAGAGTTGGAAGGGACCTTGGAGGTCTTCTAGTCCAGTCTAATCTCCTTTCAAGACTTGCTGGGCTGTCTCACTGTGCTGCTGGGGAGGGTGGCAGGGGGTTCCTGGGAAGGATGAGCAAAGGATGCTGGGAGGGTGTGCATTCCTTGCAAGGTCACCCAAGGAGTGAAGGTCATCCCAGCTACCCAACTAAATCAGTTTGGGGGACGGGAAAGTGTTGCTGAGGTCCAGCAGATTCTCAACCCTCCATTTGAAGTGAAATGAACACGCGAGAGAGCATCGTAGCATCAATGGATGGTCTTGACCTTCAAACCTCAACAGTCTTCTGGCTCTGTGAAATAAATGACACCAGTCATGCTAGACAGATTTTATTTGACCTTCTAGCCCATCAGAAGGAGCCAAATCAGATGCAAGCTGCAGAAAGACTCCATTAAGCGAAGGAATGCAGAGCAGAGGTTTTGACAGGGCTCCGTTGCTTCTCCAGACTTCACCAGGCGCTTCCCTCTCTCTGGAGCAGAGGAAATTGGCACTAGAAGTGGCACTTGCAGACAAAAGCAGACATTTTGTCACATTTCCCATCGTTCCATTTGAGATAATCTGTGCAGCAAAAGAGAAAGTGTTGCCGTGACTCCCTCAGAGTCCCCGAAGAGGATTCCACGGGAGGATTTATATTGCTTGCCCCCATCTGCCCATTATTTCTCCGAGATGCCTGTGCAGGTCCTCCGTCCTCCAGGCCATGGTTGACACAAAGGGGCTTTTTCAGAAGGCCACTGGACTCTGTTTTTTTTCCCCTTGAGGAAGAGGCTTGTGCTAATCCTCCCATCCCCTCCACCTTCACAGTCAGAACTGATGAAGCTCCTTGGATGGGAAGAGAAACATCTTCAAGGAGAAACAAAAGTCCAGTTGTCTTTTGAAAAAGCCCCTTTGAGCCAACCATGACCTGGAGGACTGAGGGTCTCCCTGGACACAGGTGGAGAACTTCAACGGCTCAAGCAGGCTTGGGGTCCAGCATGATGGCAGCTCTCTAGCCTTCCGTTTTGTTTCTGTGGTTTGGGCCTCTTAGGCTGTTCTTGTGGTTGGCTTTTAAGTGGACAGGACACGTCTGAATCTTTCTCTTCTATACCCTCTGGGAGTGGCTGAGATTCGTCTGACTGCTGTCAGGTAGAAGACCGATATATATGGATATATAGAGATACATATTTCAGCCAAAAAGGACAAGAAGGAGAGATCCTGTGACAGTGAAGCAGGTTAAGATGGAGCTTGTTTGTCTTATTATGAGCTGATGGTCCCGTAATAATTTTCACAAACACCTCCAGTTTATGAAGGAACGATGGCTTCCGTTTTTAGTGGTGTGTCCCATGGAGACTTTGTGTTCCCCTGACTGTACAGAGTGGACGACTGTGACAGCGCAGAGATCCCAGGGACAAACCATGGTTCACCAAGAGCTCAGAGGGATGAAGCGACATAAGGGACGCCTGGAGCAGAACTGGAGGAAGACGAAGAGGGAAGGCCTGGATTTCCCCCCAAGTGCTGGGAGAAGATTGGTTGATTTCAGATCAGAACTTTGATTCGGTCCCTGGGTTTGTTTGTTTTTTGGTTATGTTTTGTTTTTATTTTTTTTAATTGGTCACTTTTATAATTTCCCTATGGTTTTTATGTTGCTCAACTTTTGGTGAGGAGTTGTTTATTAGATGGGCAGCTATGTGAATATTTTAAACCAATAAATAAGGTAAATAAATGTCCTCAGTTGCCAGTGTTCCAAGAAGGATCAAATGGACCTCAGCGGACACCCCAAAACCTTACTTGTCTTGTATTCAAGCTCAACACAGTATTCAACGTTCCTGAAGTTATTAGGCTGTTTTTTCATCCAGGATACATAGTCAGTTATGGATCTGTCAGTCCAAACCCAGTTGCCCTTCTGTAACGAAAGGGAAACCATGTTAGCCAATTGAGGAGGGGTCTTGGGCACTTGGGCAAAGGGGAAAAGTTTTCAGGTTTCAAAGCTCAGACCAAATAGATCATCTCTCCCTCAATCACAGTTGATCTGCAACAACTAAGCGGGATTAAACCTGATGAAGGCTTGGATAGGTGACAATCAGGAGATCCAGACAAAAAAAAACCCAAAAACACCCCAGAAGGAAACTACTTGGAAAACTACTTTTCTAACTACTTAGAACAAAAATGGTGATGAGGCCGAATTGGTGGACTTACGGTAAAACAATATCTTTCAGTTTGGGTGATCCTGCCCTCAAATCCTCAGAGAGAGAAATAAGGTCAAAGTCAATGAGTCCTTGGGTGGGAGACCACCAGCAAAACCCCAGGGCTATAGATTAGTCTTGGAAACTGAAGAGCATCCTGGACACCTGTATGCCTGCATGTGTGTTTGTGGGGTGGGTGGGGGGTGGAACCCACTTCCGTGTTAATGTTTCTATTCGCAAAGTCACCAGGAGCTGAGCTCCATTCCAGGAAAACTCCCCTTCTTTGTATACGATCCAGCATTTTCCAGGAACTGAAAGTGCAACGGAGCACAAGATGGAAGCCTGCCCGTCACACAGAAATGAGCAATTTCTACATAAAACTTAAAAACACGGAAGAGGAAAGAACAACCCCCCCAGGTCAGGCCATGCAGTCCCTGAGTTAATGGCCCACCAGAGTTTTAACAAGGACCGGAGGCCAAGCAGTGGGCCATCAAGAGGGAGGCAGACTGAAGGAGGAGCTGAGTGCGAGGGGAGGCTTTGAACTTGAGATGGGGGTCAGGGAGGGATCTGACCCTTTGGGGCTTTAAAGACAGCAATCGCTTCTTTAACTGGGGTGAGACGGGTGGGGCGGCCCAATCCCATTGGGATGAGACAGTTCCTCAAGTAACCCGGACCCATGCCGTGAAGGGACAGGGGCAGAATCCGTCCCTTTGGGGCTTTAAGGACAGGAACCAGTTCTTGAACTGGCCAGGAACGTTTCGTGAGGAGCAGGAGAGAGAGAGAGAGAGCCCTGGAGTAGGAAACATTTGTCCATGGGTTTGTCCAAGGCAAGAGATCCCTTTAGCAGAGACCCCCACCTCCCATTGAGGAGCCTTCAAATAGCCCCATAGAGACAGGAAAAATGAAATGATGGACCTTAGTAATAGACAGGGACCTACTTTCTGGGGGTCGCTCAGTCCGATCCAGACAGTGTCTGTCACTTTGATAAAGTCTGTGACAAACTCAGCCACATCAATTAACTCTTCAGTGCTATGGATGGAGGCGAGATGGCAACCTGGTTTGTGCTTCCTACAGAACATCTGGGAGGGAGCGACAAGAGAGAAAGTCACTTGTTTGGCAGAGAAGAAACGTGTGTGTGTGTGTGTGTGTATGTGAGAGAGAAAGTGAGGGAGTGATTGAGGGAATGAGGGAGTAAGTGAAGAGGGCAGGGATCTGACTACTAGCCACCAAATCGACTTTGCTGACCTCTGTAGATGTCTTTGCTGGTGTCTGCAGCTCTTGAGCAGTTCCTGATTCCTTGTGTAGCGGGGCTGGCCAAAAGGCTTTGCGGGAGCCTGGCCGGAGAGAGGGAAGTAGGAAGCTCAGACAGCTGCCTGCCGTGGCTAGGGGTTGGTCATCTTTGTTCCTGTAAACCCCTTTGACGAGGAGAACCTGCCCCCCCTTCACTCCGTGTGAGTTCCCGCTAAAAAGGACATTCTATCAACTCTTGAGAGCGCGGCTGCTGAGCGTAACTGAAGGGGGGAGGGCTGGGGGGGTCTGGGCTTTGGTGGCCTCTGAGGGGGTTACGCTACACTTGTTTACAATCTGAGCTGTCCATCATCACTTCAGAGTCAAGTTGACTTGAAGATGCCACCAACGTTGCCAATGAGATATCAGGAAATCTGTGGTCTACAAGGTGGTCCCTCAACCCTGAAGCTCAGCACTGCCCAACAGATACGGGCCATGAAAGCCCACACCGGTGTATAGTCCAGGGAATACTCGCATTTCAGGCTGTCCTAAAACAATGGTCTTTGCTACCTTTCTCTCCACACAGCACTAGTGGTTCTCCACCACAGCCCAGCCAGAGGGGACGTGGGGGGGCTGTGCAAGGCTCTCCCTAGATTTCTCCCCTGCCTGGCTAGGAGATTCACGGGCACACAAGCACATCTCACCTCTGCATCGTTCCAGGTCTTCAATATATTGAACAGCTTGTAGCAAAACCATTTCCTGTTGAGCCAATCGGAAGGACACCACATGCCTTTGGCTCCTGTGTGGGAAGAGAGGAAACTGAATGAAAAGAGCAGGAGGAGGAGGAGACAACTGGGTCTGCAGAACATTAGCTTCCCCACCCCCAAGGTTCTAACTTTTAATTGAACCTGCATTTCAACTGTATTAATTTTGCTTTGTTTTTGCCTTGTTGCAAACAGCCCTGGGTCTTGGAGCAGAGAGAGAGAGTGGGATCCAAATTGCAGAATAAGCCAAATGGGAATCAAAGCAACTCCAGCGAGAGGACGCTGGGGGGAGGGGGTGTCTAATCAGGAAGGGGTTCAGATGCAAGAGACCTGCTCTTTCCAAACAGGGGAGACCCCAGCTGGGACTCACCTCGTAGGGAGACGGCCACGACCAGCAAGCCGAAGCTCAGAAAGATGAATTGCCCCATGGTCTTCCTTCCTTCGCTGCAGAGAAGAGCAGAGAGGGGAGAAGGGAGAATGAGACCCATGGGGAAGCCACCTCAGGAAGGGGGCCCCACATCCATCCCAGCACCAAGCAGAGAGTCCCAGATTTTGTTTCACAGTTTTGCGTTTGCCAAGCTGGACCCTGTTTCCCCTTTCTTGGCCATGCAACAACTTCCTTGGTGGGTCACAGCGGATCCTGCATTGCTGTGTAATGGCTGGGGAGGGGGGTTCTTCCTTGAGAGAGATTGTCCTATAGGTCTCTTTCCCACCCAGAGATTCCCAATAGATCCTTTGCTCCCTGCCTGAGGGATCCGCCTGCAGATCCCCTGCTGCAATCTGGACATCGCCTGCAGCCCCCTGCAAGAGGTCCCTTCAGATGGAGAGACAGGCAGGCAGGAGTGATCTGGCACAGGTGATCTTTCACCACAAGTGGGAGAGCCCCACTCACCTGTCCCTCGGCCTCCTGGGATAGCCAGCCTGCTCAAAGGCAGTTCCAGGCTTTCCTCCTGCAAGGGGAACGGAGGCATTTATAGGCAAGGCAGGGGGTGGATTTCTGTGGGGGGAGGGCAGAGGGAGGGAGAAATGGCTTTGCTTCGGGATCTCTGGTCCTGATTAACAACCTGGAAGAAGCTTCTTTGCACCACTAGATTTGGAACACAATAAGGGCACACAACATGACTCCCTGGAGGTTAATCAGATTGATCGATTCATTGATTTATAACAGTGGTTCTTAACCTTTTCAAACGAATCGCCCCCTTGAGCCAATGAGGAAGTTGTCATCGCCCCCTCCCCCAACATAACCTCTCAGTCACAACATAGGAAATAATTCTTCAATTTATGCAAACACTTTTTTTTTGTTTTCTTTAAAATTGTCATCAGGACATATCGATGCAAATAATTTATTTCCAGTCTTTTTCCCCATATCTCAACTGTGTGAAAAATTTTGGTGCCACCCGTCACTTTATTCCCAAACTTCGTGGTACATGTATTTCATTATTATCTTATTTATTCAAGACACTTAAATGTAATGACCACTGAAAACAAAATTCAATTGCAAGAAAGTGAAATGCCCGAAAAGAAAAACGGTAACATTTAATGATTGAATCACAAGTGAAATTTAAGACGCAAAAAGAAATATAAAAAGGGCATAAGAACAAACCGCAATGCAGGAACTAAGAATTTCAAGACGAAAACTCTGAAACTAAATTAAGATTCGAGGAAAGTATATATAGTCACGCACACTGTAAAAAGGATTAAAAAGACACAAAGAAAATATAATATCGAACTGGAGTGCACGCTAAAAAAGTACAATACAAAGAGACACACAAAATGTTTTACAGAGCACAACAAAAATTCGAAAACGAAGCCGAAAACTCAAACTGGAACGTGAAATCCAATGCAAGCAAATACAACGATAAAAGCTCAGACAATTATTAACAAAAAAAATGTATGTACACAAAAAGCAAAAAAAAAGAACAAAGCTGTATGTTGGAAGGAGATGGAATGAATCCCAATTTTAGACATTCCGTCAAATATTGGCGACACTTCCTCTTCTCGGCCATGTTGAGAGGTCTTCGAAATGAAAGGCACTACCTGCAAATTAAATTTTCGACTCCACTGGAACACTAGAAAAACACACGTGGACGTCGATAAACCTAGTTTCAACAGTTACGTTGACATTACAGCTGACGTCACAGGGACAGCCACTCAGCATGCGATGTTTCGAAAGAAGCGCTGCCCCCTCCATCACTGCCCATTCTGGCCAATGGCGCGCCACTGTAGGGGTAGAGGCTGCTGCGCAACGCGCATGAAGATAAGCGATGCGTATTCACATATGTACGGCGTTCTGTACTGAAGCTAGCTGGAGGAACATTTGAAAACACAATTCAATCCACTAATAGCAAGCGATCTGATGTTTGTGTACGACAGATATACAGCGATTCACTGTACGAAAAAGTCTCAAAAGTGTCCCCAAAACTTCTCGCTCCATCGCCCCCATATCGCCCCCTTTTTGTTCCTTCGCCCCCGCATCGCCCCTTTTTGTTCCATCGCCCCCCTGAAAAATGAAATTGCCCCCTGGGGGGCGATATCGCCCAGGTTAAGAACCATTGATTTATAACATACATTCCGATCTTTCTGACTCCAAACAAAAAAGGAGAATATTTTGGCCTCTCCAAAAAGCCAGAGAAAGATGTTGCTGCACATGAAATTCTCACTGTTTCGTCTGGCCAGAGAGGCGGCCTGGCACCACCAGTTTGTAGCTGGTGTTCTAGAAATGAATCCTAGGGCATTTTATGAAATACAAGCTGTTCCTCCCTCCCTTCCCTCCCTCTCCCCTCCCCCTCCCTCAGCACCCTGAACGGCACCTGGAAGCACACCTGCAGCTTGGGAAACCGCCGTGTCACATGGGCCACTCTTAGAGACCCAAAAAGCTCTTCACCCCCTGTGGCTTCCAAATGCTCTTCAAGGGTTGCCCCATCTTGCAACAGTCCAGCCATGAGATGTTTGGGGCTTAAATGATTGAGCACAGGGACTCCTGATCCAGGAAGGGCCGAAACTGGAGCACAGCCTAAAGGCTGTTCCATTCCATTCCATCCCATTCCTTATTCTATTCTATTCTATTCTATTCTATTCTATTCTATTCCATTCCATTCCATTCCATTCCATTCCTTATTCTATTCTATTCTATTCTATTCCATTCCATTCCATTCCATTCCATTCCATTCCATTCCTTATTCCATTCCTTATTCTATTCTATTCTATTCTATTCTATTCTATTCTATTCTATTCTATTCTATTCTATTCTATTCTATTCCTTATTCTATTCTATTCTATTCTATTCTATTCTATTCTATTCTATTCTATTCTATTCTATTCTATTCTATTCTCCTCCTCTCCACAAATTCCACCCCCTTCTAGCACTGATGATGTTACCTACTTGGCTCATGAAACATCTGCAAGGAAACCACCCAGTTCAGAGAGCACCAAGGACCCCTCAAATAAAACAATTTTGCAGGGGAATGGATGGGCAAGGCAGCTTTATCGTAGCTGGAGGGTAGCCTCATAATAAGACATGGCAACAGGCTTGGCTTCCTTTGTGTAATTCCCAGTGTCCTTTGGAGAGAAGGTGTGCAGCAAGAAGTCAAACCACAGCCTTGCAAATATTGCTGAAATATTACTAAATTAAGCATGTAGATTAGAACATATCAACTTGCTGAAATGACAGTTGTATTATGAAAGTTTTTTGACCAAAGTATGCACCCGTATCTCCATATTTTTAACTGCTATAAAAGTATAAGCCATATATGGGGAAAGAGGGCAACAGACGACACCCTGATGTTCAAATTTGTGGGTTATGTGGTTTGGGGATATAAAAGACTTGGCCAAGGGCAGCCCCCCTCTCCTGCCCCCCAGTCCTCCTTCTGCACAGCATAACATCATCCTGCTTCAATCTCCACCTCAAGGTACTTTATTGGGCTTCTCCAGACAAGGACCCAGGGCTGGACAGAGACGTCGTAGGGACAGGTGAGTGCTGCTCTCCCACCTGTGGGGACATGACAGGTGAGGTCCTTGCATCAGATCACTCCTGCATGCCTCTCTCCATCTGAAGGGACCTCTTCCAGGGGGCTGCAGGCAACGTCCAGGTTCCAGCAGAGGATCTGCGGGAGGGTCCCTCAGGCAGGGAGCAAGGGATCATTTGGGGATCTCTGGGAGAGAATAACAGAATACAGAATAACAGAGTTGGAGGGACCTTGGAGGTCTTCTAGTCCAACCCCCTGCTCAAGCAGGAGACCCTATGCCATTTCAGACAAATGGTTGTCCCATCTCTTCTTGAAAACCTCCAGTGATGGAGCAGCCACAATTTCTGGAGGCAAGACGTTCCAATGGTTAATTATTCTCACCGTCAGGAAAGTTCCAGGTTGCTTCTCTCCCTGATTAATTTCCATCTTCTTGTCCTGCCTTCAGGTGGCTTGGAGAATAGGTTGACCCCCCCCCCTCTTCTTTGAGAGAGAGACCCATGTGAGAGACTATCTCATGAAGTTTCTCCCCCCCCCATCAAATGCAGGCCACTGTGCCCCCATCAAAGCTATTGCATGACTGAGAAGGGAGAAACAGGGTCCATCTGAGCATCTGCAAACCTGCAAGACGAAATCTGGGACTCTCAGCTCAGTCCCAGATTGAATATGGGGTTCCCCTTTCTGATGGGGACCTTGAACAGCTCTCATCCCCCCTCCCAATTCGCCCATCTTTGCTCCTCTCTGCAGGAAAGGAAGACCATGGGACCTTCCCCCTTCACGAGTCTCGGGTTGCTGGCCGTGGCGCTTTCCCTAAGTGGTGAGTTCGAGCAGGTTCTCTCTTGTCCAGAGAGACCCAGTCTTCTGCGTCTGAACCCCTTCCTGATTTGACACCCCCTCCCCCGCAGCATTCTCTGGCCAAGGTTGCTTTTATTCCTGTTTGGCTGGTTGTGCAATTTAGATCCCTCTTTTACTGTCTGCTCCAAGGTCCCAGGCTGTTCGCCACAATGCAATAACAACGCAGAATTAATGCAACTGAAATCGTGAACACAATTAAAAGTTAAATACTTAGCAAAACATGCATGCTTGTATAATTAAAAGTAGAGGGCCTCCCAGCTCCTGCTAGGGATTGCTCTCTATGGGACCCAGAGGAGAGGGGGCCCAAGAGCTGAGCGCCTGGCAGCGGCATCTGTAGAAGGGCTTCTCCTGGGCGGTGGGTAGACGGGGGGGGGGCAATCTCACAAATAATGGGCCCCTGAGACCCTCGACCACTTATGGGACATCCAGGATGCAGTGCAAATCCTTTTGGACTGACCCAGGTGGTCCCCATATTTTGCACCAATCAACAGCCTGGCTTTTAAAGGAAGCCGTTTTCTGGCTTAGCACGCTTCAGTGAGCGATACACCAAGAGGAGTGGAGAGGCTCACACGAGACATGCAGCTTCAAAGAAATTAATCAAGGCTAACCAGATAACCAGGTTTGGGACATTCTGCAAATGCAGCTGCTGTGTCTGTAATCCAGATCAGTTGTGATGTATTGTCATGAAAGATGTTTGTAACTCAGCAGGTTAAGCATGTTCTGCAGACCCAGCTCTTGCCCCTCCCCCTCCCCCTCCTCCCCCTCCCCAAAGAAAAAGAAAAATCTTCCCCTCTTCCGGTCCTAAAACTCCTATTGCCCCTCCCCTCCCCTCCAACATTCCTACCTCCCCTACCTCTCCTTCCTCCCCTTCCCCCCCCTACCTCTTCCCTCCTCACCCCTCTCTCCCCTTATCCTCCACCTACAACGATCATCACCCTTCCCCCTCTTTCCCATTTCTGACCCACTCACCACTACTTACCCCCTGCCCCGCTCCCCATCCCCCTAGGACGCTAAAACCAAAACTATCTTAAAATAAAGGAACCTAATTCCAGCCCTAGCTTAATTCCCCCTCCCTCCCCCCTCCCTTGCCACCCCCCTCACCTCCTCCCTTCCCCTGGTCCCCCTCCCCAATACAATTCGCCTCCCCCTCCCCATCTTACTCTCACCCCTGCATCCTCCCCCTCCTACCCCCTCCCCCCTACCCCCCTCTAATTCTCCTTCCAGTCTTAAACCCTTACCCAGCCCCTCTCCGCTGACTAATAAACTACTTTCCTATAAAAAATCCTTCTTGCCTACCAATCCCATACCATCCCCCTCCTCTTGCTCCTCCCCTCCCCCCTCCCCGCCCCCCCCCTCCTCCCCCTGTCTCCTCCTCCTCCTCCCCTCGCCCCCCTTCCCTCCCCCCCTCCCCCCTCCTCCCCCTTCCTCTGCTCTCCTCCCCTCCCCTTGCTCCTCCCCCTCCCCTCTCCCCCTCCCACCCTCCCTCCCCCCCTCCTCATCCCCTCCCCCCTCCCCTCCCCTTCCTCTTGTCCCTCTCCCTCCCCCTCCTCTCCTCTCCATCTTCTCACTGGGCTTCCTCTCTTCCCACACAGGAGCGAAAGGCAGTTGTTGTCCCCGTGACTGGCTCCCCATGAACGGCCATTGCTACAAGGTCTTCGAGGAACAAAAGAACTGGAAGGATGCAGAGGTCAGACGTGCTTGTGTCTCTGTGAATCTCCTAGCTCAGGCAGGGGAGACGTCTAGGGGGAGCCTTGAAGACACTCCCCCCCCCCCGCAGTCCCCTCTGGCTGGGCTGAAAACCCACCAAGGGAGACCTGGGTAGAGGTGTGAAAAGTCAGTAAAGAACACGATTTTAGGATCGTCTGAAATGCAAGTATCTGTGAAAAACACAGGCTTTCACGGAGACAGAGCCTTCCAAGGCCAGTATGAAGGTTGAGCCTCAGGGTTGGGTGGCCATCCGCTAGATTTCCTGAGGTTTTGCCCCCAACCCTGGCTGGCATCTTTGCCCCCCTTGCCTCTGAAGGGACGGGGATCTTAGTTTTTGACCAATGAATAAATTCACAATTTATTCACAGTTCTGCGTGTAAGGAACTGTTCAAGAGCTGCAGACTCTAGCAAGGACACCCACGGGGGTCAACAATGTCCAGATGGTGGCTAGGACCATCCAGTCAGATCTCTGCTCTTTTTCACACGCCCACAAGTCTGCTTCTCGGCTGAACGAGGGTCTTTTTCTGTTGTTGTCCCAGATGTTCTGCAGGAAACACAAGCCGGGCTGCCACCTCGCCTCCATCCACAGCATGGCGGAGTCAGGTGACCTGGCCGAGTACATCTCCGACTATCTCAAAAGGAAAGACCATGTCTGGATTGGACTGAATGATCCAAAGAAAGTAGGTCTTTTTCTGTGGCTAATGTTCACAATTCCATTGTTGTTGTTGTTGTTAGTTGCGAAGTCGTGTCCGACCCATCGCGACCCCATGGACAACGTTCCTCCAGGCCTTCCTGTCCTCTGCCATCTTCTGGAGTCCATTGGAGCTCACGCCTCCTGCTTCAGTGACTCCATCCAGCCACCTCCTTCTCCGTCGTCCCCTTCTTCTCTTGCCCTCCATCTTTCCCAGCATCAGGCTCTTCTCCAGTGAGTCCTTCCTTCTCATTAGGTGGCCAAAGTACCTGAGTTTCAACTTCAGGATTTGGCCTTCTAAGGAGCAGTCAGGGTTGATCTCCTCCAGGACTGACCGGTTTGATCGCCTTGCAGTCCAGGGGACTCGCAGGAGTCTTCTCCAGCACCATAGTTCAAAGGCCTCCATTCTTTGGCGCTCAGCCTTTCTTACGGTCCAACTTTCACAGCCATGCATTGCAATTTGGACAAAACCTCTGAAAAATGTTATTTACTCCAATGCTGTCTCTCCTGCCCCTCACCAACCTTTCCTGCCCACTTGAAGAACTGACTGCTGTTTTTAAAGTGCCAAAGGAGTAGGGGAGACAGGATAGCAGTGTTTCACTATTTGAGGGGCTGCCGCAAAGAGGAGGGGCTCAATTTATTCTCCAAAGCACCAAAAGACAAGAAACAATGGATGGAAACTTATCAAGGAGAGAAGCAACCTGGAATTAAGGAGAAACTTCCTGACAGTGAGGACAATTAATCAGTGGAACAGCTTGCCTCCAGAGGTTGTGGGTTCTCCATCACTGGAGGTTTTCAAGAAGAGACTGGACAGCCATTTGTCTGGAATGGTATAGGATCTCCTGCTTGAGCAGGGGGCTGGAGTAGAAGACCTCCAAGGTCCCTTCCAGCTCTATTCTATTCTAATTCTATTCTAACAAATTGCTTTATATCAGAAGGAATTTTAGACCTAAAAACCAGGAAGTATCTTCTAATAACAGACTAAAGAAACAGAATAGAATAGAATAGAATAGAATAGAATCTGGAAGGGACGTTGGAGGTCTTCTAGTCCAGCCCTCCGCTCAAGCAGGAGACCCTATACCATCTCAGACAAGTGACTGACCTCTAACGTTCCTTCCAGCTCTCTTCTGATTAATTGAGAAAGAGATGATATATTTGCTCTGCCCTTGGAAATGTTACACTCTGATCTGGGCCCTGCAGAACCAGATCCCCTCCCTCCATTGGTTAACGTGGCTTCTCTTTCCTTCCAGCAACGCAACTGGGAGTGGACAGACAGATCCTGCATTGACTATCTGTCCTGGCATCCAGGAGAGCCCAACAACACAGGGAACAATGAGTTCTGTGTCATCCTCTTGGCCGTGTTAGGTATGGCAAGATGGTGGGGATGCAGCTGAGGCTGTGCTTCCAACAATGAGGACCCATTTGACCCATCTTGGAACACTCACCACTTGACAACTGAATATCTTTAGTTGTCTGCAGTGTTCCAGGTGTGGTCTCAGTAGGGCTTTATAAAGCGGTACTAATACTTTGCATGATCTTGATTCTGTGCCTCTATTTAGGACAGGGGTAGGCAACCTTGGCTCTTTTATGACTCGTGGACTTCAACTCCCAGAATTCTTGGCTCGCTGGGGCAGGGTTAGGCAACCTTGGCTCTTTTATGACTCATGGACTTCAACTCCCAGAATTCCTGAGCCAGCCACGCTGAGGGAAAAGGAAGAGGTTTCCTAGCTGAGCCATGCTGGCTGAGGAATTCTGGGAGTTGAAGTCCACGAGTCATGAGGGGGCCATAGTTCCCCCATGCTGGCTGAGGAATTCTGGAGTTGAAGTCCACGAGTCATGAGGGGGCCATAGTTCCCCCATGCTGGCTGAGGAATTCTGGGAGTTGAAGTCCACGAGTCATGAGGGGGCCATAGTTCCCCCATGCTGGCTGAGGAATTCTGGAGTTGAAGTCCACGAGTCATGAGGGGGCCATAGTTCCCCCATGCTGGCTGAGGAATTCTGGGAGTTGAAGTCCACGAGTCATGAGGGGGCCATAGTTCCCCCATGCTGGCTGAGGAATTCTGGGAGTTGAAGTCCACGAGTCATAAAAGAGCCAAGGTTGCCTACCCCTGGTTTAGGACATGAGGTTCTCCACCTGTGATATCTACATGTCCCCCTGCAAATCAGGGAGGAGCCACTGAAACACAATAGTCCCCAAAATTTAATTGAGACCTTTGTTAAGTGAGTCTTGCCCCCATTTTGCGACCTTTCTTACCACAATTGCAGTTGTTACGCTAGTAGCAGGGTTGTTAAGTGACTCTGGCATCCCCGTTGACTTTGCTTGTCAGCAGGTCACAAAAGGGGGTCCCGTGACCCCCCCGGGACACTGTGCAACCGTCACAAACAGGAGTTGTAGTTCCCAAGCATCTGAATTTTGATCACATGACCCTGGGGAAGCTGCCAAGGTCGTAAGTGTGAAAAACGGCAATAAGTCGCTTTTTTGAGTACTGTTGTAATTTTGAACAGTCACTAAGTGAACCGTTGTAAATTCGAGGACTAGCTGTACTCTTCGGGGACTCTGAGGGAGTCACTGCAAGACTTTCTCTTTTGCTGTCCAGATTATAAGACCTGGAACGACTTAGCCTGTGACGTTCTCCATTCGTTCATCTGCCAGTGCAAATTCTAGTGCAAACGGCACCTTCTTCTGCTCCAGAGTGAGGGAAGCACCTGGTGAAGTCTGGAGAAGCAACGAAGCCCCCACCCACATCCCGCCTGCCACACCCTTCACTCAATGGATGCTCTCTGTAGCTGGATCTGGTTTTGCTGCTCCTGATGGGCCAGAAGGTCCAATAAATTCTGCCTAGCATGACTGGCCTTGTTTCTTTTGGAGACTGTTGAGGTCCGAAACTCAAGACCCCTGAATCTTCTGCATGGCATTAAAGGGGAGGGGGAGGGTGTTTCTTTAGCAGGACCATGCATTGATGCTATGATGCTTTCAGACAAAGTAGACCAGAACCTACTACTTGATAAGATAGAAAAATGTGGGTTAGACAGCATCACCACCAGATGGATTTGTAGCTGGCTGACCGGCCGTACTCAATGGAACTGCATCTACATGGAGGGAAGTGTGTAGTGGGGTGCCCCGGGGCTCTGTTCTGGGCCCAGTGCTCTTCAACATCTTCATCAATGACTTGGACGAGGGGATAGATGGGGAAATCATCAAATTTGCAGACAACATCAAGCTGGCAGGAATAGCCAACACTCCAGAAGACAGGCTTAGGATACAGGAGGACCTGGACAGACTTGAACACTGGGCGCTATCTAACAAAATGAAATTCAGTGGTGAAAAAAGTAAGGTTCTACACTTAGGCAAAAAAACACAAATGTATAGGTATAGTATAGGGGGTATCTTGCTCAATAGTAGTAACTGTGAGAGGGATCTCGGAGTCCTAGTGGACAATCACTTAAATATGAGCCAGCAGTGTGCTGCAGCTGCCAAAAAGGCCAACACAGTGCTAGGCTGCATTAACAGAGGGATAGAATCAAGATCACGTGAAGTGTTAATACCACTTTACAATGCCTTGGTAAGGCCACACTTGGAATACGGCATCCAGTTTTGGTCACCGCAATATAAAAAAGACGTTGAGACTCTAGAAAGAGTTCAGAGAAGAGCAACAAAGATGATCAGGGGACTGGAGGCTAAAGCATACAAGGAACGGTTGCAGGAATTGGGTATGTCTAGTTTAATGAAGAGAAGGATGAGGGGTGACATGATAGCAGTGTTCCAATATCTCAGGGGCTGCCACAAAGAAGAGGGAGTCAAGCTATTCTCCAAAGTGCCTGAAGGCAGGACAAGAAGCATCAAGGAGAGAAGCAACCTAGAACTGAGGAGAAACTTCCTGACAGTCAGAACAATTAACCAGTGGAACAACCTGCCTCCAGAAGCTGTGAATGCCCCAACACTGGAGTTTTTTAAGAAGAGACTGGACAGCCACTTGTCTGAGATGGCATAGGTTTTCCTACTTGAGCAGGGGGTTGGACTAGAAGACCTCCAAGGTCCCTTCCAGCTCTATTCTGTTCTGTTCTGTTCTGTTCTTATTCCTGAGTAGCCCATTGAGGGCCATCTGGCTGTCAAATACTCGTTCCCTTCTCTGACTCTAATGAGCTTATAAGCGTTCCTGTGGTCCAGCTGGGTAAATATGTGAGCCATCTGCAATCAGTCCCTCAAATCTGATCTCTGCAGCGGTGGGTAGTGATCCCTTATTGTGACCTTGTTTTGAGGCCCTTGTAACTGTGGACTGTGCAGATCGGAACCTGCACCTTCGCTCCCCACCTGACAGAAGCAACTAGGAGCGTCTCCTGACCCATAGGACGCCTCAGCCCTCTTTCCAAGCTGAATACTCCCCTCCCCACTGTGGGCGTTTGAGAAAAGGGCCGTGGTCATTTCCTTGGATCCGTGAATAGCGAGTGGGGTGATGCTCCTTGTTTATGCCCTGCTAGTCCTCCCGCTCTCCCTCCACGGGCACCTGGCTGGGCAAAGTCTGATGATGTGCCCGGTTGGAGCAAAGAGCTAAATAATCCCATCGTCTTTGCCTTTCCCTCAGCAGCTGCTGTTCCTCCGGCTGCTCCCAGTTGCGTCAGCTCTCCTTCCCCAGATCAGTTGTGGTAGGTGTGAAGGGAGCGAGCCTCGTGAGCTGGGACTGGCCTTGCACAATTGCACCCGTTTTCCTGATGCAAGTCTCCCAAGCGGGCATCTCTGAGCATGCAAGGGTTAGGGTACTGTCGCTCCTCTGGGTTTTGTGTAATTCCTTCAAAGAATTCTGTTCTACTCTAATTCTGTTAAGGAGGGGACTGCCGGCAGAAGCTTCCCTTTCATACCAGGTTTTCCGTGTTTACTGTTTTAATAGATGAACGCCTTGTGTTGTTTTATGATTGATGTTGGTTTAATCGTTGTTTGGGAGACCCCTCCCCCAGAGTTCAATATCATATAGGCAGCTATATAAATGTTTTAAATAAATGAATAAGTAAACAGAATCTGATTCACCTCCAGTTGGAGCCATGTGTCTTTGGCCTGTTGATCAATCTTTTGTGCAAGGAAGCTACTTTCTGCTTTTAAGACCAAAACTCCCTTCTGAAATAAAAGATTTTCTCTTTCCCTTCACCCACCCCCAACAGAAATCCCTCCCCTTATAAGTAGTAGAATATCCTTTTTTTTTTTTTCTGAATTCCACACGAACCATTTCTTATAGGTGAGACGTAAGGAGATGGATTCTTATGTCTTTCCAAGGCTGCGATAGAGTCCATGCAAAGTCCATGCAAAGAGAGGGTTTTTTTTTTGTTACATGGTTAATATTAAGCCATGAATGATATTTTGTTGTTACTTTGTTTGTAAGTATTTAACTGTATAAAGCTTGGAAGGAGCAAGTGATGGAGCTTCACCTGAATTTCACAGTGAGGACGCTGGGACCCTGTTGTTTGTTACTGACGTTGTTATACTTGTTGATTGGGTGCCACCCAGGGTTCAGTATAAGATGGGCAGCTATATAAATGTTTCAAATAAATAAGTAGAATCCGATTCAGCTCCAGTGAGTCAAGTTGCCTGTCTTTAGCCTTTTATTAGATCTTTTGTGGAAAGAAACCACTTCCTGGTTTTAAGACCAAAACTCCCTTTTCAAGAAAAGCAATTTCTCCCACTTTCCACCCCCCCAGAGCCCTCCCTTGCCTTGCCTTTGCCTAGACCAGGGGTAGGCAACCTGGGCCCTTTTATGACTGGTGGACTTCAATTCCCAGAATTCCTGAGCCAGCATGGGGGAACTATGGCCCCCTCATGACTCGTGGACTTCAACTCCCAGAATTCCTCAGCCAGCATGGGGGAACTATGGCCCCCTCATGACTCGCGTACTTCAACTCCCAGAATTCCTGAGCCAGCCTGGCTCAGCTTGGAAACCTCTCCCTTTCCCCTCAGCATGGCTGGCTCAGGATTTCTGGGAGTTGAAGTCCACGAGTCATAAAAGAGCCAAGGTTGCCCACCCCTAGACTATAAATTCTTCTACTCACTTCTGCAACAGACTTGCTATCCAAGGAGGCAAATGTGATGAGGGAGAACTAAGACTGCAACCCAAAACATTAATCAGCTTTGCTAAACACAGGAACAAAAAAGCCAGCTTTGCATGGGAATGCATGGATAAAATAGCTTGGCTAGGCAGGAGAGCAGCCTCATAAAAACACACGGCCAGAGGCACTGCTTGCTCCGTGTAACTCCCGTTGCGCTTTAGGCACGATGCATGCGGGAGGGAGCAAAACCACAGGCTCACAATTATTGCTCAAATATTACTAAACAAAGCATGTGGAGCACACCAACTTGCTGAAATGACAGCTAATTATGAAAGCTGGACAACCTATGTACACGTGTGTCTGTGTTTTTTTTAACTGCTGTGGGAGTTTAAGCCATTAACGGGAAAAGAGGGCAACACGACACCCTAATGTTCACGTTTGTGGGTTTTGTGGTTTAGGGGTATAAAAGACTTGGCAGAAGGCAACCCCCCCCCCCATATCCTCCTCCTGTGCAGCGCAACATCGTCCTGCTTCAGTCTCCACCTCAGGGTGTTCAGTTGGGCTTCTGCAGACAAGGACCCAGGGCTGGACTGAGACATTCTAGGACAGGTGAGTGCTGCTCTCCCACCTGTGGGGGACAAGACAGGTGAGGTCCTTGCATCAGATCACTCCTGCATGCCTCTCTCCATCTGAAGGGACCTCTTCCAGGGGGTTGTGGGCAACGTCCAGTTTCCAGCAGAGGATCTGTGGGAGGGTCCCTCAGACAGGGAGGAACAGATCTATTGGGGATCCCTGTGGGAGAGAGAGAGAGAGAGAGAGAGAGAGAGAGAGAGAGAGAGAGAGAGAGAGAGACCAGAGAAGTGCCTTTCTAAGGGAGGCTCCTGACCATTATACAGCACTGCTGTTGCATGACCACGGAAGGGGAAATGGGGTCCAGCTGGTCATGTCCCCAAATCATGGGACTCCCAGCTTGGTCCTGGGTTGGATGTTGGGTCCCCCTTCCTGATGGGGCCTTTCCATGGGCCTGGCTCGCCCTCCCACTTCTTCCCCCCTCTGTTCCTCTCTGCAGGGAAAGAAGGAAGACCATGGGGCATTTTGTCTTTGTGAGCCTCAGCTTGCTGCTCGTGGCCCTAAGTGGTGAGTTCGACCAGGGTCTCTCATGTTGGGAGAGATCAAAGTATCTTGCATCTGACCCCCTTCCTGATTTGAGCCCCTAGAACCCTCTCCCTGAGGTTGCTTTTATTTCTTTTTGGCTTATTGTGCAACTTAGATCTCACCTTATCTCTCTGCTCCAAGACCCAGGACTGTGTGCAAGGACACAAAGCAAAATCAACACCATCAAAATAGTTAAAAGCTTGGCAAAGGATCCCTCCTTTTATCATTACACATTGAGTGCCTCCCACTCCTTGCAGGGGGCAGCCCCACAAATGACCATCCCTGAAATCCCTTGAGTAGCTATGGGTCACCCAAGAGGCCCCTGCAGATCCTCTAGAATTGACCCACTCGATCCCTATACTCTGGTCTACGATCTGGCTCTTGAAGGAACCCATTTTGTGGCTTAGCACAGTTCACTGAATGACACACCAATCAAAGTGGACAGGTTCACACAAGACATGAAGCTTCAAGGAAATAAACCAAGGACAAAACTGACCCCATTGTTGGACCTTCTGCAAATGCAGCTGTTGTGTTTGAAACACAAATCAGTTTCAATTTATTGTCATCGAAGATGATTTGATGGTTAAGAATGTTCTGCAAACCCAGCTGTCTCCTCCTCCTCCTCCTCCTCCTCCTCCTCCTCTCTGCAAACTCCCCTCCCTTCTAGCACTGATGAGGTTACCTAATTTGGTAATGAAACATCTACCAAGCTCAGAGGGCACCAAGGACCCCACAGTCCTCCTCCTCCTCCTCCTCCTCCTCCTCCTCCTCCTCTTCTCCTGGCCATCTTCTCACTGGGCTTCCTCTCTTCTCACCCAGGAGTGAAAGGCTGTTGTTGTCCCTGTGACTGGCTTCCCAGGAGTGGGCTTTGCTACAAGGTCTTCGATGAACAAAAGACTTGGACCGATGCAGAGGTGAGATGTCTTTGTGTGCCTGTGAATCTCCTAGCCCAGGCAGGGGAGAAGTCTAGGGAGAGCCTTGCACAGCCCCCCACGTCCCCTCTGGCTGGGCTGAAGTAGAGGGCCACTAGGCTGTGTGCATGAAAAGGTAGCACAGATCATGATTTTAGGACAGCCTGAAATGCAAGTATTTTCTGGGCTATATACTGGTTTAGGCTTTCACGGCCGGTATCTGTAGGTCACCTCAAGTGAGGGGATCTCAGATTTTGAACAATGAATCATGAATTTAAATCAGGAACTGTTCAAGAGCTGCAGATACCAGCAAAGTCATCCATGGTGGTCAGCAAGGCTCAGATGGTGCTTAGGACCATCTGGTGGGAATCGGATCTTCGCTCTTTTCTCACATGGAGATACACACACACACACACACACACACACACACACACGTTTCTTTTCTGTGTTGTTGCTCTCTCCCAGATGTTCTGCAGGAATTACAAGCCAGGCTGCCACCTCGCCTCCATCCATACCATGGCAGATTCCGCTGAACTGGCCAAGTACGTCTCCGACTACCTCAAAAGTGATGGAAACGTCTGGATCGGACTGAACGATCCACAGAAAGTAGGTCCTTTCTGTTGATAATATTTTTCAATTCGTTTGCTATCGTTCCTAAGGATCTTCCAAGGGGAGGGAGGGATCTCTCGCATGAAAATTCTTGCCTTGGGCAAAACCATTTCTCCTGCCGCCTCACCCACCCTTCCTGCCCAGCTGAAGAAGCGACTGCGGTCTTTAAAGTCCCAAAGAGATGGATTTTATCCCAACTTCCTCTCAGCTTTAAGGCGTTCTCATGCACTCAGACCCTCCCTCAGCCTGCCTCGCCCTTTTTGGCCCACTGAAGGGCCTCTGATCCTGGTGGAGACTCTGGTGGGCCATCAACTGAGGGACTGCAGGGCCTGGCCTAGCCTGGGAGGGCTGTTGTTTCCTTCCCCCTTTTTTTATTTTATGCAGAAATTGCAGGCAGGCTTTCGTCTTCTGCTCTGTTGCATTTTCAATTCCTGAAAAATGCTTGATGATGTGCAAAGAAGGGAAGTTTCCCTGGAATTGAACTCAGCTCCTGGTGACTTGAAATGTTAATTTCTGGCAATAACACAGCAGTAGGTCCTCCCCCCTTACAAATTCCCAGGATGCTTTTCAGTCTGCCCTACAGCTCTGGGGCTCTGCTGGCAGTTCCCCACGCAAGGCTTTGACCCTTCTGAGATCAATTGGTGTTGACTGAGTTGGTGACTTTATGGACATCTCAAGGTAGTTTTCTTCTGGGGTATCTTTTCTCTGGATCTCCTGGTTGTCACCTATCCAAACATTCATCAGATTTGACCCTGGTTAGCTGTTTCAGATCAACTGAGGTTGACTAGATAGATAGCGAAAGAGAAAGAGAGAGAGAGAGAGAGAGAGAGACAGAAAGAGACAGAAAGAGAGAGAGAGAGAAAGAGAGAGAAAGAGAGAGGGGGGGAGGTGTCTATTTGCCCCTTGCCAACTTTTCATCTCTGCTCCTGGGCCATGCAGACAGAGATCTCCCTCCTCTGTTGGCTAACTGTGGCTTCCTTTTCATTCTAGAAAGGCATCTGGGAGTGGTCAGACGGATCCTGCAACGACTACACATCCTGGAATTCAGGAGAGCCCAACAATCAACACAACAAAGAGTACTGTGTTGAGCTCCTGGCCAAAACAGGTGAGCCAAGGTGGAGGGGAGGGTGTTGAAGATGCCCTTTTAACAATGAGGACCCATTTCATCCTCCTTGGAGCACCCACCAGTTGGCAGCTGATGACCTTTTTTGACCCCTTGGATTCTAAGCTCTCACAGCCAGACCCTCTAGACAGCCAAGGGGACACAAAACGCCCGTGGGATAAGCAAAAACGGAACTCATCACTTCTTCAGAAACCCAAACTTAATTATTACAGCACCGTAATTAAACCAACAATCTCCATCTTAACCTACTTCTTAAAGGTCATTGTTGCCACAGGAGATTGACCTTTTTGTTCTTTCTTTCCTTGCTTAAATGTTTATATCAAACTTCAACCCCATTGCAGTCGGACGAATCTCAGCCACTCAGAGCGTTTAGAGAAGAGAAAAATTAATACATGCCCAGTCTAATTGTAAACCAATCACAAGAACAGCCCAAAACTCCAGAAAAAAGCAAAATAAACATAAGATGACTATAAGAATAAAGATCAGATGTCCATGGAGATTCCCAACCATCCAGGTATGGTTGACCCAAAGGTGCTTTTTCCAGGAGGCAACTGGATTTTCTTGTGCTTCTTTTGAAGACGTTTCGCTTCTCATCCAAGAAGCTTCTTCAGCTCTGACTAGATGGTGGGGAGTGGAAGGATTTATATTGCTTGCAGACAGCTAGTCATAAAGATCAGAAATAAAGATCAGAAATTAAAAAAAACCAGACTCTTCTCTGATGCCCCCCCCAACTTTATGCAAGTGGAAATTCTCCACTTTGAGCATCAGCCCATCCTCGCTGAGGCAACGCAAAGTCTGTCCTCATTCACTGCAGGTTGGAGGCAGGAGACGTTCAGGAGGCAACTGGCTTTCTTGACTCCCCTCCAAACATCACCCTCAGCTGCTCTCCTGAAGGTGGGACCAGGCCGGGGAGGAGGAGGAGGAGGAGGAGGAGGAGTGGATTGGCAGATGGCTAGCCCAGGGGTAGGCAACCTTGGCTCTTTTATGACTCGTGGACTTCAACTCCCAGAATTCCTGAGTCAGGATGGCTCAGCTTGGAAACCTCTCCCTTTCCCCTCAGCATGGCTGGCTCAGGAATTCTGGGAGTTGAAGTCCACGAGTCCTAAAAGAGCCAAGGTTGCCTACCCCTGGGCTAGACCGATGGCTGTGGTCATCTGTCCAAACTGGCTCTGGTTTTGCACAAGACTTTTGCACTCAAAGGGAGCCTGACTACCAGCTAGTGGACAACATCCCAATAGCAACGCTTAATGTATTTCTTGAGTCTTGATGCCAGGAGGCCAGCACAAAGGCAGACATTTGTATTACAACGTTGCTTCATTTGTTTTTGATCCCAGCAATTTATAATGGAATCTAATGGGTTTGATCCAAACCTTCACCCAGTAGATACCTTTGAAGCTAAGGTGGCCTGTTGTGGCTATGTTGGCAAAACGGGCCCAAAGGCTGCTTATGAAATGGCTGCCACAGACACACATATCTGAGACCAACCCCACCCATTTCTCCAGTGGAAACAGAGCCCCTTCCTTCCAGGCCCCCCAAGACATGAACCTTCACCCCAACTTACCTACCTCTTTTCTGGGCTGGAAGTCTTCTTCTCAACTAAGCATGTTCTTCTTCCTTTCGAAGAAGACCCTCAAAAAGACCCCTGCTGAAGGAAACCACTGGTGAGCCCAGTGGCCGATCGTCTTTGCCTTAAAAACTGCGAAACAAAGAGTTCACTCGCAACACACTTGCCTCGCTGTGAGGTCCTGTTGGGTGGGTGGGGCAAACCAGTGGGAAGATGGGCTCACATTGGAAATGAATCTTTCTGCTTTGCTCTCAAGGATACCTCAAATGGAACGACACGCCCTGCGAATCCGAGCATCCGTTCATCTGCCAGTGCAAATTTTAGTGCACACTTTCTCCCACTCCGGAGGGAGAGAAGCGCCTGGTGAAGTCTGGAGAAGCAACGAAGCTCTGCCGCAATCTCTGCTCTGCAGCCTTCGCTCAACGGATGCTCTCTGCAGCTGGGATCTGGTTTTGCTGCTCCCGATGGGCCAGAAGGTCCAATAAATTCTGCCTAGCCTGACTGGCCTTGTTTCTTTTGGGCACCTGGGATACGGTTGAGGCCCAAAGCTCAAGACCCCCGAATCTTCTTCGTGGCAGGGCTCAGCTTTAAGGGAGTGGGGGTATCTCTTAAGAAGGACCATCCATTGTTGCTTTGATGCTTTCTTGCACCTCATTTTAATTGGAGGGTTGAGAATCTGTTGGGCCTCAACACCAATTTACTGCTGCCAAAGATGATGGGCACATGATTTCCACTCTGCTGGAAAAGGCATAGGGGTGGGATGGTGGGGTGGGACCCTGAAGGCCAGGGCTGTGCTAGACTACTCTGTCAGGGTTGCAAAGATCTGGAGGGCACCAAAGAGCTTGTGATGCTTCTAGTCCTCAGTGCCCTCTAGCAGTCCAAGGTCTTAGGGGGAACCTAACCTAACCTCAGCTCTCCCTCTGCCAGCAGCCTATGTGGCTTCCATATCTGGGGAGAAGAGCCCCACTGCTGGGGGATTCTTTTCACCTGGCCTTTGAAGGAGTTGGGGGCATTCACGCTCTGAGCTGCCTTGTTTTCTTGTAGACATGACCCAACTAGGAAACCTCATCGGTGCTAGAAGGGAGAGGAGTTTGCAGAGAGGAGGAAGAGGAGGAGGAGGAGGAAGACTGTGGGATCCTTGGTGCTGTCTGAGCTTGGTGGTTTTCTTGCAGATGTTTCATTACCAAACTAGGTAATACAGTCAGTGCTAGAGGGGGAGGAGGAGAAGGAGCTTCAACTTTCTCCACAACTCATAAAAAAGGGGAAAACAGGAGAAAGTAAGTGGTTAGATGAGGAGACTTGAACTGCAATGAACTTCAATGAACAAGGACATGCAATTCAATTGCTCAGCTACTAAGATTGTCGGCTGAGTAGGGACAAAAATAGCCAGAGAAATGTTTGAAGTCTGGGAAACAGGCCCCTTGTTAGTCAACAGGAGTGCTGATTTACCACCAGTTTACCATGTACTTAGGAGCTGAGGGTGCAGCAGCCCAAGGAAACAACAATCAATGACTTAATAGCCAGCCATCGACATCCCAATTAACAACTAAAAGGCATACACAACCAGGCACAAATACTATGCATCGAACAGCCCAGCTGCACACATTCTGGAGAGTGAGAAGATTCCTAAGGATGGGCTCCAGAACGAGTCTGAAAGCTCGGAAGAATAAACCTCTGGTCCCAGTGACCGACTGAGATTGGATCCTGCAACATTATCCTGGGACACTTATACTTGCCTTCATTTGCATGTGTTACCTCTTCTATCCGCTTGGCTGTTGTTCATCCTCTTCTCTCCCCTTCTACCTTCCCCAGAATTAAAGCCTTGTCTGGAAATCTAGATTTTTGCACAATGTCTACAAAGTAGGATAATTTGACCTTTGACCATAAGCCCCTTTTGCAGATAGCACTCTGACGAATACCAGCTTTGGGGTTTCCTTTGCACCTTGACCTTTGATCTAGGAACCCTCAGAGCTGATCTACCAACCTTTTAAGGAAAGGAGCATCCTTGCTTTGCAGCTCAAACACCCCGGAAGAGACACAACTGTGGTCTCACCAGAACCTGCAGGAGGTGCCAATTAACCAGAAGATGAGCATCACGAATGCATGACTTTCTTTCAGCTTTTGCTGGTTAATGTTTTTAGTCTGGTTTGCTTCAGCGATCCTCCAGCTACCCACCCTGCATGGACCTTTTTCCACTCCAGGGGGACATTATTTCCACAAATCCATGTTTCTCATCTCATTAATCTCATATTTCCCGCTGAGAGAAAAGGTGGGAGAGAGGGATGCCAGGAAAGGAGCCGATAAGGTGGCATGATGTCTTTGTGACCAGAAAGCCAACTGCACAACACACAACACTCTCTTTCCTCTGAGAGGTATTCAGGGAGGGGCCCTGGACCCCCTGGGAGAGAAACGCCAAACTCAAGACAAGGGCAGAGCAACAGACTTTATTATCAAGGGAGGGGCACATTCTTCAGAAAGAGGGGGAGAGAAGCAAGTTCCGAGGACAGAGAGGAACCAACTGCTTGACATTCAGGTGGTCTTTCTGGCAAAGACGTTTTGCACATGCAGAAGATGGAACCGAAAGATCTCAGCCCAGGTTTCCGTTCAATGGGGAGCCCCCCCCAACTCCATCTTCAGACGTGGCTTAAGAGGGTTTCCATTTGCAGAGGAAAGGAAATGTGCGGCCACAGTCTACATCAACCCATTCCATGTGCCCTGAAAGAAAGGAACATGGGTGATGATCATCTTCAGAGCCCAATATGGCACAGGATTGGGCTACTTGCAGACCGTCTGCTCTCAAGTACATCTGCCTGCCTCACGTCCACTCATGGGTGGCGTCAAGTGCAAACAGCTTCCACACACAAGAATCTAGTCAACTAATGGTCAAAGCTAAATGGGCACTAGATAAGGGTCAAGAGAATTCAGGGGGACTGGACTTAGGTCTCTCGTGGCAACACAGAGACTTCAAACAGATGACATGTTTAACTCCGCCTTCCAGCTCCTCTCCTACAAGTGGGGTGCATGCTGCACCTCCCCTCATCTAAGCCTTGCCATCTGGGGGGATCTTTTCCGTGGCTGCCTCCCTACTCTAGAACAATCTTCCTGCTGAGCTAGAGCAGACTCAGCTCTTTCATCAAGGGAGTCAAGACAGGGGTCTTCCTCAAGCGTTTGGGTCTCTGCTTGGGGGATCCTGGGAATGGCTGGGTAAATATAAATGTTTAAAATAAAATCAGGCATTGACGAAGCTCTCTCTTTTGACAGAGAATCAGAAAGAAGGACTTCCAGTCTTGCGTGGTAGCTACCGGTCGCGGGCTTGCGGATCTCCGCACCCCCGTGGCTAATTTTCACCCTGCCAGGGGGACCTAAATGGGTCTAAGTCGCCCCGGAGAGGTGACAAAGAAAGAAGGGTGCCCTGGCGAATCTGGAACAGCGGTGGTCGTTCCGTTCGACTTGGGGGAAGCCTTATAACCTGACAGGAGAAAGGCTGGCCATACTTCACCGACCAGCCCAAGCTACTTGCAACCGAAGTCCAAAAGTACTAACCAGCACAACTGTGAACACCGTGCTTGAAACTGGGTGGGAATTTGATCTTCTCTTTTCTATTC
Source organism: Azemiops feae (assembly GCA_023970755.1). Classification (NCBI taxonomy): domain Eukaryota; kingdom Metazoa; phylum Chordata; class Lepidosauria; order Squamata; family Viperidae; genus Azemiops; species Azemiops feae. Next base: position 11,099 of record JALGBA010002281.1, on the reverse strand, counting down.
TACATTTAATTTCCTGGAAAAGATCCCCAAGAAGCAAAATACCTCCGAAAGGGAAGGAGGGGGATTTCCACCCCACCCTTATACTAACAGAAGCGGCGAATTAAACTTTTCACGGAGGATCAAAATATATGGAAGTGAAATAAATATAAAACCTGAAATTTAAAACTTAATTTGGACAAATCTAAAATTGTTGAATGGTTAAGACTCTCATTCTAAAGACAATTGTTCATTTTGGAAATTGAAAAACAAATAGATGCTGACACCTAGTGGTGGATGAAGACTATGATAGCTATGATTTTCGCATAGGACTTGGCAAAACCTGGGAAAAGCTAATCTGTGTTTATGACCTAACCCTTCCTGTCTTCCCTTCTCTTCCCCATCTTCCCTTCCCCATCTTCCCTCCCCATCCTTCCCCTTCCCTCCCCTCCCCTTCCCATCTTCCTTTCTCTTCCCCATCTTCCCTTTCCCTCCCTTCCCCATCTTCCCTCCCCTTCCCTGCTTTCCTGGAATTACAGACACAAACTCCAGCCACACTAAGGAACGATGGTTTCTCATACTGACCAGATGCAGGAGAGAGACTGACGCAAGTCTCATCGTAAGACACACTGTTGGGTTCACCATATCTCCACCTTTTATACTTCGATAGCGTCCCATCAGTCCAGCTCCATTCAATTTTCTGTGCAATGCAGAATAAAGCACGTTGAGGTGGGTGAATGGGGAACACGGGGAGGGGGGCGGTGATAATTTTTTTTTAATTCCAATTCTAAATTTAGGTTAAATTAATTTAAAGGGGGAAGTCCTGCTAATTAGGCTTTTGTGCAAACAACCACCACACGGGGTAGGGGACCTTGGCTCTTTTATGACTTGTGGACTTCAATACCCAGAATTCCTGAACCAGCCATGCTGAGGGGAAAGGAAGAGGTTTCCAAGCTGAGCCATGCTGGCTCAGGAATTCTGGGAGTTGAAGTCCACGAGTCATAAAAGAGCCAAGGTTGCCCACCCCTGCCCTAAGTCATTCTTTCGACTGTCCTAGGCAGAGACCCAGTTAGGTCCTTTGGATGCAAAAGCGGCATATAAGTGTATAAGGGCTATTGCGATTGCTATTGCGATAGAATCCAAGGTTCCTGGGGCTATAAAGATCCCCGAGCCTTTGAGTCCAGCGGCCTGCTCAGTGCGGGAATCCAGGTTAAAACACAGGTAGTCCTCGCCTTATGACCGCAATGGAGCCCAAACTTTCTGTTGCTAAGTGAGAAATTTGTTAAGTGGGTTTTGCCCCATTTTACAACTTTTCTTGCCACATTTGTTGAGTGAATCCCTGCAGGTGTTAAATTAGTAACACCATTGTTAAGTGAATCTGGCTTCCCCCATTGACTTTGCTTGTCAGAAGGTCACAAAAGGGGATCACGTGACCCTGGGACACTGCGACCGTCATAAATGTGAACCAGTTATCAAGCATCCGAAGGTAAATCACGTGACCCTGGGGTTGCTGCAACCGTTATGGGCGTGAAAAACAGTCACAGGTCACTTTTTCCCAGTGCCTTTGTAACTTCGAACGGTCACTAAATGAACTGTTGTGTCAGGAGCAGCAATGGGATGGTGCTTAGATACAACACTACACAGTCTATCTAGCCCATTAACGTGGGACAAGACCAGCATCAGGGGACGGAGATGGAACAAGGTGGCTGGGCTATTCAAGGATGGTGTAAATCACTACTCAGGAAACATCTGTATGGAAACAGCTGCTGGTTGCTCAGAGCCAGGAGGACCAAGGACTCACTACCTTGGACTCTTCATCTCGAATGAGTTGAAGTCCAATCCAGACCAAATCACCCTCCAGGTTTTCTTTAGTGACATAGGCACCGATGCTTCTGACCTGATTGTTTTTTGTCAGAGATGCTAAATGGCCTTTCCATTTGAACTGACACTCTGCCTGCAAAGAGAGAAGAACCAAAAATATCTCAGCACCAACAAACCAGGTTGTCCATTGCAGGTCTGCTACGATCCAGGCCTACCAACCCGGGGGGGTGGGGGTGTCTTGCAGTCTGGGCAGACAAGGTCCTCCCAACTAGGTTTCTGCCGTAGAAGTTCTCCTAAGAAGGGCTGCAGATGCAAGCATGACTTTCTTGCCCAACAAGGAAAAATAAAGAAAAAATATATTGGGGAAAATGGCTCTCGGGCTTCGGAGCGAGGTGTGAAAGTGGTGTCAGAAGTGGGATACATCCAAAAAAGTGGGACATCCAAACAAGGTGTGGGAGGGAGAGAGAAGAGGGAAGGAGGTGTGTGTTTGTGTGTGGAAATAAAGAGACACCCTGAGAGACAAGGGCCCACTTTGAAACAGCATGGCTTGAACTTTTGAAGGTACAGCAGTCCTCGTTTAACAACCACAACTGGAACCAGCAACTCAGTCATTTAGCGAAGCGGTTGCTAAGTCAACTGCAACTGTCATAAATGTGAGGATTAGCCATAAAGATACTTTTTCATCACTGTCCTAACTGTGATTAACAAATTTCACTCCGACATGGAAGTGAAGCCAGCCCATGAATCCCGTTCAGATTTATTATCAAAGTACTAAACTGAAGGGAGTTCTAGAGAATTACTAAAGTATTTTATTTTACTCTTTCTTTTAGACTTCTATCTTTTTTCTAAAGGAGAGTCATGCAGCAGGTGCTCTTCATTTTAAAAAAATGAGATGAACTTTTTGGCTTTATAAAACTCTGGGCCAGCTTAAGGGAATTTTCCCCGCTCAGGTGAGTTTCCTCAGGTGAGTTACCTCAGGGGGCTTACCTCAGCGTCATAAAAGGTGAGCTGATCTTCATAGAACTTGTAGCAATACCACTGGTTTCTGTCTTTATAGGCAAAGGTGTCAGAAGGACAGACAGTCCGATCACGTGGACCTGCTCAGAAAACAGAATAAAAATGGACTTTTTCCTCATGGACACCAACAAGGTAGAGAAATCCTTGAGCAAAAGAGAAATATGTAACTACTCAATAAGCATTCCAGAGAAGAAAAAGATTTTATTCCATGAAGATAAGCTGGAAGGAGTGACTTAAACTCAATGAGTCAGTTGGAATTAAGGTGGATTTTTATCCGTTTGAAACTTGTAATTCGAAGAAAGTCTTAATGCAAAATGGATTTGAAAATGCATTTTTTCCCTTTATATATAACAAGTAATTCCTAAAGCTTGTGAAATATTACTGAAAGTGTATTTGAAAGTATCTATGTTAAGAGAAAGTTAAAGAAAAAGATGTATTAGTTTAAAGAGAAGTCTAGAGTTTTAAAATGGATTTTAAAAAAGTATTTTTTTTCCCTTTAAGGTTAAAGAATTTGAAAATACAGTGAATTTTGTTAATATAAATGGAGATAGGTTATAAAGATTATTAAATGCAAACAGAAATATATATTATTTCCACAGCAAGGAAGAGAAAGCAGAAATGGTTAAATTGATTGCTTAAGAGGAGAATATATTTAATTATGTTTTTTATTTGGGCATCACTTCTGGATTTTGTGCTTGAGATGAAAAAAAATGAAACTTTGACTTTGGTTTTGCTGATTAGATCGATTTGTTGTTATAGAAATGGCTGGTTATATACTAACGTGTAAAAGTAAAGAGTTGAGGCTGTCATGTTATTATCTTGTATGGTGTTAAAAAGAGTTGGAAGTCAACACTTTTTTGCTTTTTTCCCTTGTACCCCATTTTTTCTTTCCCCCTCCCTTTTTCCTTCCCTCAATTTCCTATTTTTATTTTTCTTTGTATTTTATGCTTTGAGGAAACAGTAAAAGCCATGAATCTAAAATTAAAAACTCGAAATAAAAATAGAAAAACAGAATGAGAAAGCAAAGAGAACAAAGCCAGAAGTGAGGGACGCAGCATGGGTCTTGGGTTTTAGAAGAATAAGAGTAGAGTAGAGTAGAGTAGAGTAGAGTAGAGTAGAGTAGAGTAGAGTAGAGTAGAGTAGAGTAGAGTAGAGTAGAGTAGAATAGAATAGAATAGAATAGAATAGAATAGAATAGAATAGAATAGAATAGAATAGAATAGAATAGAATAGAATAGAATAGAATAGATATTGGAGGAATAGAATAGAATAATAGAATAGAATAGAATAGAATAGAATAGAATAGAATAGAATAGAATAGAATAGAATAGAATAGAATAGAATAGAATAGAATAGAGCTGGAAGGGACCTTGGAGGTCTTCTAGTCCAGCCCCCTGCTCAGGTAGGAGAACCTATACCATCTCAGTTTTAGTGGGCAATTAATTTTCCCAGGGGGCTACATGAGAAACTGGGACTGTTGTGGAGGGCCAAACTAACAGGGCTGTGAAGCATGCACGCACATACGTAAATTGAAAATAAAAAGTTGCCTTCAAGGTAATACAATGCAGTTGTATTGCATGCATGACATACATTTATTTATATTTGATTTCTAATTTCCGATTGACCTCATATGGGCCAGGCAGAGAGAGCCAAAGGGCCAGATCTGGCCCAGGGTGTGTAAAATGCCCAGGTCCTGTTTAGTGGAGAGATGCCAGCCTCATCCTGTACATACCAGTATTTGGTATGATGTAATCCATATAGTCAGAAACGGAGCCCTTCTGGATCTCTATGCCTTTCTGGATCGGTGTAAATGGATCATAGCTAGAAATAAAGGCTCCCTCATTAAGAATAAAAGCATTAAAATTAGCCGAGCTCTAGATAAATGGAGACCCACAGGGAAACAGGATGGAGGTGGGATATATAGACTGTGGAGTGCTGGCAACAACTTACCTGCCCAGGTAAGGCTGCCCAAGAGACCAAAGATGAAGCAAGTGATGAGAAACATCTCCAGACCTGAGGAGAGAAGCAGAAGTTGAGAAGGATCCTGAAGGTCCTCCACCCAAACCAGGGCACCCCCTTTTGGGTCTCCCTCCGCAGAAGGAAGAACCGAGCACTCGTCTCAACCGTGAACCCTGCCTGTTCATCTCTGGATTGCAGCCCCCTCCCCTCCCCAGCACTACACTGAGCAATTGGTAGAGACCCCAGTTTGCCAGGAAACACAGCTTGTAATTCTCAAAATGTTGATTCCGAGCTTCTGCTTCCTGTAGTTTGTTCCTCCCAGAGTGGCCATTAAGATCTGGGTCATAGTCGGCTTGGTCCAATATGTATGTGTTTGTCTGACCTGCCATCGTTAGGTGCCACTTTACAATGCCTTGGTAAGACCACACTTGGAATATGGCATCCAGTTTTGGTCACCACAATAGAAAAAAGATGTTAGGATTTGGCATAAAGTTACTTTTTCATCACTGTCACATCTGTGTCTGTAAGACCATGCTTGGAATATGGCATCCAGTTTTGGTCACCACGATATAAAAAAAAGATGCTGAAACTCTAGAAAGAGTGAAGAGAAGAGCAACAAAGATGATTAGGGAACTGGAGGCTAAAACATACGAAGAACGGTTGTTAAGGAATTGTATATGTCTTGTTTAATGAAGAGAAGGACTACGGGGTGACATGATAGCAGTCTTCCAGTATTTGAGGGGCATCCACAAAGAGGGGGGTCAACCTATTCTCCAAAGCACCTGAAGGCAGGACAGGAAGCAACGGGTGGAAACTCATCAAGGAGAGAAGCAACCTGGAACTAAGGAGAAACTTCCTGACAGTGAGGACAATCAACCAGTGGAATGGCTTGCCTCCAGAGATTGTGGGTGCTCCATCACTGGAAGTTTTGAAGAAGAAATTGGATAACTATCTGTCTATCTGGAATGGTATAGAGTCTCCTGCCTGAGCAGGGGGTTGGACTAGAAGACCTCCAAGGTCCCTTCCAACTCTGTTATTCTGTTATTCATAGAAGAATTTGGAAAGGGGACCCTTAACTAATCCTCAGCCCCAATGAACTCAATGCCTAAATGGAAGAGGCTAATTTTTTAAGGCTCCTGTTTTGCTTTTTCTCTTCGGTATCTCTTCTGTGGATAAGAAAAGCAATCCGCCCCACCCCACTTTTAATCCTGCGAATCACCTTGGCTGCCAAAAATGAAAAAAAAGTCATAAACACATAAAATGCAAACCATCAATCTGTTATAAGAGACACAGGACTTTCAGTTGCTTTATAACACAGATGCTATGATGCCTCGTCAGTCAAATAAAATGTATCTTATACCTTTTTGTCCTGGGATTCTAATAATAATAATAAAGTTGGAAGGGACCTTGGAGGTCATCTAGTCCAACCCCCTGCTCAGGCAGGAAACCCTATACCATTCCGGACAACTGGCTGTCCAGTCTCTTCTTAAAAACTTCCAGTGTTGGAGCATTCACCGTTTCTGGAGGCAGGTTGTTCCACTGGTTAATTGTTCTGACTGCCAGGAAGTTTCTCCTTAGTTCTAGGTTGCTTCTCTCCTTGATGAGTTTCCATCCGTTGCTTCTTGTCCTGCCTTCAGGTGCTTTGGAGAACAGCTTGACTCCCTCTTCTTTGGGGCAGCCCCTGAGATATTGGAAGACTGCTATCATGTCCCCCCTCGTCCTTCTCTTCGTTAAACTAGACATACCCAATTCCAGCAACCGTTCCTTATATGTTTTAGTCTCCAGTCCCCTAATCATCTTTGTTGCTCTTCTCTGCACTCTTTCCAGAGTCTCAACGTCTTTTTTACATCGTGGTGACCAAAACTGGATGCAGAGGAGGTTGAAGCATTTCTAACTACAGGCAATTTTTTTAAAAAGGGGGTTAGGGTGCTGCTGTCTCAGGATATTCCCTGATTTTGTTGAAATCCCTTTTGAGCAGAGCAAGATACGTACGTGGCAGTGGGAACTGTGGTACCCCTGAAGATATTGCATATGGTTTTCATTAAAACTTTTAAACAAGAACATTGAAAACTAACACGAACAAATATAAAGCAAGGGAGAAAAAAGAAAAATCAAAAAGTGGGAAAAAGAAAAAAGTTAAAAGAAAAAAGAGAAAAGAAAAAAATACTAAGAAGTAGCTTCGTATATTCTTCACAGCAAGTTATACGTACAAATATGTTGGAATCTCTCTCTCTAAAGTTACATCACATTAATCTTCCTATAATCTATGCCTCTCACCTTCAAAGGGGGATCCAATCTGAAGGAGAATTCCTCTGAGACACCCATGGTCTCTTTTCCAGCTTATATACCAGGGCTCATATGTTCACACCCTACAGGGCAAGATAAGGTGATTCAAAAGAGGGTGTTAATATCCAGAAAGCAGGTGGAAACTCCCCTCCCTGCCTCCCTCCCCTTATTGTGTTTTTAATCCTGTTTTATATTGTCCAGAGTTGCTATAGAGTCAGGCAACACCAAAATCAAATCAAATCAATAAATAATAATTCAAGAAAGGCCAATACATTTGTAGGCAGATCATCCATACCCTCTTCTCTTTGCAAGTGGGATACTGTTCTGCTAGATCCTTCTTCTCCTTCTCCTTCTCCTTCTCCTTCTCCTTCTCCTTCTCCTTCTCCTTCTCCTTCTCCTTCTCCTTCTCCTTCTCCTTCTCCTTCTCCTCCTCCTCCTCCTCCTCCTCCTCCTCCTCCTCCTCCTGATATTTACAGTTGGATGCAGTCCCATCTACTTCTTAGGGCGCACTTGCTTTGCCTGTCATAGTCCCTGAAATCTTATTAAACCTGTTTTCCCAACAGGCCACCATTTGTGGTTGAGGGGTGCAAAGAATGTCTTCCCTCTTCTCTTCTCCACGGGCAGCAAGTGGGTTGGGGGGCAGAGAGGGAGGTTGAGTGATCTAGCTTGGTAGACTCAGAGCAGAGTGCTAGACAGAAGCACCCAGATATTAGTGCCAGTTGCTTTTGGGGCTGGTTCTGAGGTGGGGTGTGATACACCCAAGGATGGGAGGACAAGGGTCAGCAATGATGGGTATTGCTGCGGGAGGAAGGACAGGCAGGAACATCATGGGAGTGACAGGTCTAGGGAGATGAAGTGGGTGACAAAGGGTGGGCCAGTCTGGGAAGGTAGGTTGGTGTTAAGTGCTGGTGCCTGTTTGCAGTCTATCACTCACTCCAACTACTCCTCCATCAGAGCTTTGAGACTCCCGATTTCAACCTGTTGCTGCTGAAAACCAAGTGAATCTGCAATAAAGCTCCTTTATCCATGACATTACTGCGAAAGGCAGAGCCATCATAGCATATTAACAGAAGAACCTGTTTCCCGGTTCCCACCAATTCCACCACTGCACTGAGCCTCTGAGCCTGCGATTCCAGGTGAGGGATCTGGGGGGGGGCAGTCCAAGGTCCCACTGAATGTCTGGATTACTATTGTTCTTCATCACTCGCCTGGAGAACATTTCACAACTGGGTTGACCCTGAGGAACATATTCACGCATGTGACAGATCAGCCCCTGGCTGTGAGGTCCTCCTGGGCCAAGGACTCAAGGCGTATCTGCCCAAGTTGAGAAACCGGACAAGCTCACTCAAGGAACAAACTCCGCTTCAAGCTCATGCTTGATGGGAAGCGAATATGCTTCTTAAGAACTTAAGGAGACAGATATTTGAAAACTTAACCAACAAAGCGATTCTGTGGTTATGTGACTGTGGTTGCCGTGTAGACCGTTTTGACCCTGCTGGAGAGGGTGTGAAGAAGGCACAAATCAAAATGAGCAAAGGAGGAAAGGAAGAAGGAGAGTGGAGAGTTTGTGTGGTGGATTGTGGTGAAATGCACAGTCTAGAACCACAGGATGGAGGGACTTTTTCTTACGGGGCGGAAAGAAAGTGGAGCTGGGAATGTCTGGTAGGCAGAAAGAGAGCAAGTCGGACCCTCCCTAGCAGTTCACAGAGTAAATCTATAGTTATGGCAGATACTTGCTTGAGCCTGGCAAGATTCTGTCTGTAGGTGAACCACAATAAAGAAACTATCCAGAAGTAATCTCTGTTCTTTGGGCCTGACATGGTTCGGATCAAAGGAAGGGAAAGGGCCAAGAAACAAATGCTGGCAAGAACTTTAACGAGTCCCAGTCTAAGACTAGGCTGAAGCTGCCATATCTGAAGATCATGATGGAACATAAGCCGAGTGGTCAAAAGCCAGGAAGGAACCAAGTTGTTAAGGAAACAAACAAACAAACAAAAAGTCACCTGAATCCAACAAAAGAAGTTGGGACTGAGCACATGGGCAGCCCCACCCCAGCTCCCACTGGTGTGCCTGTGTGAAAGAGCAAATAGATACACATTGCAATCAGTAAAGTTTGCTGTTATTTTAAATTCACCGGGTCTCGGTGTGTTCTAAAGAACTGTTTGTGCCCCAGTGTTGGGTTGAAAGTGATTTGAGCAGGGCAGTTTTCCAGGGCTGTGAGCGTGTGAGTGAGTGACCATAAGCCAAACCTGGGAGCACGCATGCAACACCGTCTCCTCCAGCCAGATAGTGCCGCTAGTTGCACACCGTCTCAGAAAGCTGGATTAATCAAAGGGATCTCATACTATACCCACCAGCCCAAAAGGCCTCTTATAGAGAATGACCTGCTTCCCACCGCGCTTGGCTGTGTTAGGAAAAGGCTGGTCCCCACCTCATCCCAGACTCAAATAATCCACCCATCTCAGATTAGGCTTCCAAAAGTTGTGTGAAGGCAATTATGCAAGCTATCTTGCCAACCGTTGACTGACTGGGGCAGTGGGGGTCCTTTGGCAGGCATTTTTCTTGTTTATAAGTGTCATGGATGCCATGACAATTATGGGATACCTATGAGGTGCCCAGTGAAGACCATTCCATTTCCGGTTTCCCATACTTTAAATGAGCTTTTAATTGTATTTTCAGTCACAGTGTTTTAGATTTGGAACGACTATCTCGCTGCTGCCTAATTTAAATGGTGTTTCCCATTTGCATTTGATTTTATTGCATTGTATATGTTTTTATTTGAACGGTACGTATAGTGTATTTTGTTGCAAACTCTCCATCTACAACCATTAGGCTGTTTAAAAGGATACGAAATGAATTGATATAATGAGCTGCATCCATGAAGGTTTTGAAAAGGAGATAATCCTTGAGAAATGAGTATACCAAGCCATTCACACCAGCAAAACCTCGAATAGATACTTGGGTCAGCTCTAAGAAATATCAGTTTTTAACATAACCCACAATGCTTGGTTAGTCGTTCAGTGGCTTAATGTGTCACCCAAAGCTAGCCAAGATGGGGGGTTTCAGCTTGCTATTGGTATACAAATTCAAAAAATAGGTTCACTCAGTCCCAAATTAAAGGGGTGACATGAAAAAGTCATTGGGGAAAAGGGGAAGGGGTTTTGCAGACGAGACAACATAAAAACAGAGTTGGTCGGTTTGTGGTTCAACATTTCTTCAAACCCAGCTATCAGTTTAGGAGATTGTGTGGACAATCTGTCAGAACCCCAAAGAAATGTATTAGTATTTCTGCTAACCTATACATGCTTGCCTGCCATTCTGTTGGGAGGGGGGATTCCAATGTGGGGATATACAATATGCTTTGCTTATGCCACATTGCCCTTCCCTCAGGGGAAGGAATGTGTCCGAATACCATCACCCTTATCTGGAAGAGAGTTTGAGCTTGGAGCTGGAGGGGAACAAAACCGAGAGAGACCTTGAAGAGCGCGCCAAAGGAGCCAGTTGCCAAAACAATATACCACCTGTGGATTGGCCGAGATTCAAACAGACAGTGGGACCCTGGGAGGAGGAGTAACGAATATTGCTTTTGATATAGTGCTTGCGCAGGCTATTTCCTCAGACCTCACTTTGCTTCCTTGCTATCACTAACTCCCAATAAAAGTTCCTTTTGCCTGTTTCAAGAGTTCTGCTTTCTTGGGAGACTTAGTTGAGGCAGGTCCTTACACAATCCCTCCACCCTTTCTTTAAGAGCAGAAAATCCATTTTCTTAACCTGGGTTGTGGTCTTAGCATATTGTGGGAACCCAGACATACAGTTGAAACCTCAGTTAAGGTCTTAGCATGTTGTAGGAACCCAGCAACACCCCTGCAACCAAAACACAAGAGTGGGGCTTTATTAAACCCTTCAATTAATCTACTCCGAAGCTTTTTTTTTTTTTTTAACAAAATAATTTTTATTGAATACAAAAAAAAAGATTAAAAAACATTGAACATAGTGTATCATCTTTGACATACATCTTTGTCTAAACATTCCTTATTATA
>JALGBA010002280.1:0-11864 GCA_023970755.1 Azemiops feae | reverse complement strand
GGACTAGAATTCCCAGTCTCCTGGTGATTGGCCCAAAATGACCCAACCAGCTTTCATGGCTAAGGTGGGACTAGAACTCACCGTCTCCTGGTGACTGGCCCAAAGTAACCCAGCCGGCTTTTATGGCTAAGGTGGGACTAGAATTCACCAGCTTCTGACGATTGGCCCAAAATGACCCAACCAGCTTTCATGCCTAAAGTAGGACTAGAATTCAACATCTCTTGATGATTGGCCCAGTCACCCAACCAGTTTTCATGGCTAAGGCAGGACTAGAACTCACTAACTCCCAGCTCCTAGCCTGGTGCCTTCACCACTAGACCAAACTGGCTCGCTTTTTATGTATATTTATTTATCCCGCTGGCCACATGACCATGGAAGTATCTTCAGACAACGCTGACTCCCTCAGCATTAGTTTTATGTTAGTTTTTTTTTAACTCCGTCTATTTTATTTATTTTAGGTTTTAAAACTGCTAACACTTTGCATTTTACCCCTTTTATGCTCTTTGTGACAGCGGTAAAGATTGGATTTGAGAGAAGCCAGACCTACCAGGATCTGAACAGGTAAATTTGCAGCATTCCTTGGGATCCTTTAGGTAATGCTGACAGCCCTGTGGTCGCTCGCACAATGCCGCCACGCACATCTCCGGCTCGCCATTGTGACATGTGCAACTTAAGCAGGGGTCGTCCCCTTTAGGGGTGAAATTGTAGCCTTCGTCGACAATGTTATCTTTGATATCCACGCACGTCTGGCCTGGAACGGGGGGGGGGGGGGAGAAAGCCATCTTTATTTTGGCCAATTCTTTCAGATGTGTTCCAAATTGATCGAGCAGGTTTATCAATTGGGGGGAGAGGGGGGGGGAACTTACTTCTCTTGCAAAGAAAGGACGATTTTTCATAGCAGTTCTCGGCGTACCAGCTGTGAAAACCGTGGTGCCGGAGAATTGGGAAATGGGAGCACTGAAATTGGGCACAGAGGATGTTTTCATTTTCAGAGAGAGATGTACTGAACGTAGGGTTAGGAGGAAGAAATACTTCGGACGATCCTGAAATGACAAAAGAGAGGAAGAGAGGATTGGGGTCGCGCGCTCTGTGGTGCCATCCGCTTTGGGCGTATGCTGGAAAAATACTGAAAAGCTAAAGAGATTGATCCAAGCTGCTTTGATTCAGTTTCTCACTTTCCTCATTGTGGTGGAAGAGAGCCAGGGTGGACCCTCCCTAACCTTGCACGGGATCTATTTAATAGCCATGCAGATTTGAGCTTTAATCTGGTTCCTGTCAATAGGCCAGAAACAATAAAGAAACTACCGAAGGAATTCCTTGTGTTGTTCTTGGATCTTAAGCCTGACACTTATTGATACCAACAGAAGAGAATATTTGTAACTCAGGGTTCAAATGAGGGGTCCCTGGTGCTCTCTGAGCTTGGTGGTTTTCTTGCAGACGTTTCATGACCCAAACTAGGGAGCATCATCCAGAGTTAGAAGGGAGTTACAAGCAGAGATCAAATCTCCCTCCCTTCCAGCACTGATGATGTTACCTAGTTGGGTAATGAAATGTCTTTAAGAAAACAATGAATTTCAAAGAGCACTAAGGACCCCATAGTCGTCCTCCTTCTCTACTTCCTCCTCCATTCCCCACACCTGACTCCCAGCACTGAAGATGTTATCTAGCTGGGTAATGAAATGTCTGCAACCAAGCTCAGAGAAAATCAAGGAGCCCAATCAATGATGCATTAGCTAGTTTGCACTTGGTTTCTGCGTTAGGAAGCCTGGCATTTCCCCTAGTGGGCAAAATATTCTTCTACATACTTCCTTAAGTGTACATATTTTTATAACTCACTTCCCCTAAAGTTTATAGCTTCGGGTTTTTTCCTGGAAATTTTGGGTGTGTCTTCCCGTCCCTCAAAGCTAATAGCAGGTTACTTAATGTTTTATGTAACAGAAATAGGAAATTATTCAATAAACGAGGAGACATAAAGTGTATTCAAATTGCAGGAACAAGGCTCTAATTTTAGTTTAAGGAGCAGAAAAAGATTCAGATTTCTAAACTTACCTTTATAAGCAACTTCCCAGTGGCCTTCAAGGGAATTGTTTCGGTTGGTGATGACAAACTGGTACCCAACCCAAAACCTTCAGTTGGAAATTTAGGGGGGAGAAAGACAAGTTGTAAAACCTTAATGACGATAAGACTGCATTGGAAAGTTGATGCAATTTTTTTTTTAAAACAACAACACGAGAAACAGGTTCGAAATTTGGTGAAATAAGCACCAAAGGTTCATTGTTATATCCAAACTCCCCTCTGGTATAACAGAGGAGATAAAACATATTTGACCCACTGCTCAATCCTAAAAAAACGACTTCAAGGGTGAGGAGGGCAAAATTAAACCTGTTCCAAGGTTTGTGTCGAACCTGCCCCAACTTAAACCTCTAAATAGAAACAATCCTTGGCTCCATTTCTGGACAAACTATTGTTTATTAGAGATCATGTGTATTGCAGTATTGCAAAGCCGGGACTGAGAATCAGACGCCAAAATTCCCAAGTTCTACTTCTCACTCCCTAAAATATCTCTCATTGCCCACCCTAATGTAACCAATCAGTTTCATGCAAGATGTTTTTTTTATGCGGCCCCCTCCTTCTTCCAGCTGGGTCACCTTGAGGCAGCATCTCAAGGAGATACAGCATTTACTTCCGTTTCCCCAAGCATTCCCCTTCCCCACCATTCATGACAGTCTGTCACTACGTAGCAGCGAAGCACATGCAAGCGTAAGGTGGCAGCTGACCATTTGATGTTGACAAATAGGACGCAGGCAGCTCTGGAAGTCAACCTCAACATCTCCAAGGGAACCCTGGAATTCCTCTCCAAGGGATGAAACACACCCATCCCAAATCCAAAAGAAGAAGTGGGGTGGGTTTCCCCCCCCCCAAAAAAATATGAAATGCTGAATGTGACGCCGTGCACACTCACCGGCGTTGATCCTTCCGGCCAAAGGTCTTCTCCTCAGAGTCCCACTCTTGCTGCAGAATGAACTTCAGCTCCTGGTCAGTGGTGAAGGTAGCCAAGGAAGCATTCACCTTCTGGCATGTTTGTACAGCATCCCAGTAGTTCTCTCCATTTAGGTAGACCCTGTAGCAACTGGCAGTGCCCTCGTAGTGGTGCCACCCTGACGGGCATTTCCCTAGGAAACATGAAAAGAGAGAAGGGAAAACAATTCCCCACCCAGTTAGGACCTCAACACAGCCAAAAAACAACAACAACAACAAAAAGCATGTTTTTAGCCATTCCTAAAGGCCTCGGGCCAGAATTTCTCAACCTTGGCAACTTTTAAGATGGGTCGACTTCAAACTTCAACATGCTGGCTGGGGAATTCTGGAAGTTGAAGCCCACCCACCTTAAAGCTGCCAAACTTGAGAAACACTGCGTTAGGCTTAGTTCAAATCTAGCAAAGAAGAGTTTTAGAAGGAAGCTTTTCCTGTACGCAACGCAGGAAGAACGTCATTCTAAAACTGCCTATATTCCCAAAAAAAAACCGACCATGCCCGAAATGAAAAGGTCTAGACCAGTGGTGGCGAACCTGTGGCACGGGTGCCAGAGGCGGCACTCAGAGCCCTCTCTGTGGGCACGCGCGCCATCGCCCCAGTCCTAGGCCTTCAGCTGGGTTTTATAAAACTTTTTTGCTTTAGGCCTCCGCCGCCGTGTGCAAAAAAAAAAAGTTCAGTCAATTTCAACTTCTCGCGGGGAAAAAAAGATCTTGCAAAGTTGGAATTGATTGATTGAACTTTTTAGTCCCACCCAGTCTGCCGTTACCACCGCAGCCACGCCCAGCCAATTGGCCACGCTCAACCAATGGGCCACACCCACCCGGCACCCGATGATGCGTAAGTGGGTTTTGGATTGCAGTTTGGGCACTCAGTCTCTAAAAGGTTCGCCATCACTGGTCTAGATTTAAAACGCAAAACATGCAGATTCTATTTGGAATTAATCTCGGACAAGGCAAGGCTGCAAGACATGGCTGCCCATCTTATCTTTCCTGGCCAATCAAAACCAGCCTTTCATTTTTGTGCACCAATATTGCTGGTTTAACTGCAGGCAAGGCCCCACCGGATCATGATGTACAGCAATCAAGAGCTGCTGACACTCGGCAGAGTCAACTATTGAACTGGATGGATGGATGCATGGATCAATGGTTTGATTCAATTACCTTTCCGTGTGTCTATTTTTATTTTTTATTTTTTAAATGCAAGGTTCTTTTTAAGCAACAACACACCCATCCAAATGGATTTTTTTTTTTTTTTTTTAATCGTTGGCCTTCGGGTTGAGTCTCCATTCAGAATCCAGAGCAGCTTCTACATCCGTGATTCCATTACCCTTTCCTTCTACCTATTATTCTGCCTCCGGTAATCAGATTGAGGCGGATGTTCTCGTTTGAAGACATTTTCTGCTTATTTTAGGCACAAGGAAGAAAATGGCTTGCAATATCTTTTGGAGACAGGCCAAGCTGCATTAGCTTTTACACTATAAAAAAGGGGATTTATTTGCAGCCTTAAAAGACCGAAGAGCAAGAACAGTTCACGGTACAATTATCTTGCGAAGGGAAGTTAATTGGAACCGCTTCCTTTTGAGGTTTCGCTTAATGCAAGCACTGTACAAAGTAAGTAACGTTCGTTGAGACTTCTCAATTTGATCCCCCAAAGTATCTTTGGTACAGCGTCCACAAGTTCCTCTGATCACAAAGTCAGAAGCAGCGTCTTCCTATCTAGAGGCAGGATACACAGCTGTATAAATTGAGTAAATACATACAGGCAGTGTGTATGTATTGTTTAGCAACACAGCTACAACCAGCAACTTGGTGGTGAAGCAAAGTGGTCATTAAGTCAAAAGATGTATGTTGTGCATCAGCTTTCCTTTGCTTTACGGACCTGCAAAGGTCGTAAACGTGAGGACTGGCTACCCAATTAGTTTTTCATCAGCCATGTAACTGCAAATATTGCTAAATGAGGCGGTTGCTAAATGAGGACTGCACGTCCATAAGTATTTGTTATCCTTTCCCCCACTTTTACATCAGCCCTTTGGAGACTCTATCGCCGAGTCCATCCGAATGTGGAGTACAGTCTCAATCAACAAAAAAGTGGACCACCCATTGCCTACCCCTAGACCCCTACCCCTAGACCAGGGATATCCATCCTTGGCAACTTTTAAGACTTGTGGACTTCAACTCCCAGAATTCCCCAGCCAGCTGGAGAATTCTGGCAGTTGAAGTCCACAAGTCTTAAATGTTGCCAAGCTTGGACAATTCTGCCCTAGACCAAAGGGCCACCCTGATAATGAGGAGGTTTGGACTACCAACCAAGTGGTCCAAACTGAGAAGCCAATGCCATCTAGGTCAGGATGGCTTATATTGTAGCAGCTGTAGTAATAGGATCTTCCCAGTCTGAATATGCCTTCCTTTTTCCTTTATCTAGGAAAACTAGGGAGGGGTTTGTCCGAGATGGCTTCTCAAATTACTTTCTTGGCCTAGGCTCCAGCCCCTCTTCTGTGAGCGTTGCCTTGGTAACAAGCTCTTTCTCCCCGTCCGTCAAGGCTCTTCTCTAGGCCCTCAAGATCTGGTTCTTGTTTCCAAGTCTGCAACTTACTACTGAATCGAACCGGCTGTGCCATGTTGATGGTGTGGAAGCGTGTCGTGTCCCCTCCTCTTCCACGATTGTGCCTGGAATCCACATTTTCCTTCCCGTGATAAATTCGTTGGTCCCCTGTATAATCTAGGAGAAAGGGAAGCTTCAAGTAAGCAAGGCTGGGCAGGAGGTGGTGTGTGTGTTTTTTTTTTCATATTTAATCCCAATTTAATTTAACCGTTAGTTTCTCCCCAGAAAAGAATTTAGAATGATCTATTATTAAAATGCTCAATGGGTCATGGTTCCGACGGATGAAACTCTTCCAAGAACTTCGAGGCATTGTTTACCTTAAAGAATCTTTATTCGAGAAGCATAGCATTGGCAAGCCAAAATCTGAATTCCCCTCCCTTCAGCACATAGATCAAAGCACAATTCCCTCCTCTAATTTACAGTCATAAATCACATTCTCCAATTAGCTTGAAATGCAGGCTTTCCCTCCGGTTCTTCAACCCCGTCATTTCTTATCATCTCTTATTTCAAAAACCTTGATTCTCACACTGCTCGCAGTATTGTTATGTCTAACTAAACTCCCATGCACATTCCTCCTCCTCCTCCTCCTCCCCCCAGTATCATCTAATTCTAACTCTAATTCTAAGAGTGAAACCTAAGAAGGAAAATGGTTGCATCTCCATATGTTGTCAAAGCAAAAACATCTGATGTTAGCAGCGTTGACACAATGGGTCTATGATTTGTGTTGATTCATGAAAACACATAAAGGGGCCTTGGGAAGTGGACAAAACACAAAAGTTTAATCAATTCAGCTGGTCCTTTGGACGGTTACACCGTTGTGAGATTTGCTTAATACCCTTCTTTGTTGGATAAGAAATGTGAGATTATTTCACCTGTGTTATTTCTTCCGTACCAGGGTTCTTTTAAAACACCTTGGCTTTCCTTAGTAGCCCATAATAACGGACATAAAAGGGAATACATGCAAACTGCTATCTGGATGTTAAAATATTTTTTATCGCTCTGCTGGTGTCAGCAAAATTGTGGGCTCCAAGCCAGTGGGCGAGCGCGCTTCAAAGACTGCGGAGGTAGGTTGACCTAAATGAAGAGAGAGAATCTGCCGATAGAAATCTATGTATTATTGAGGTATTCCTAAGAGGAAAAGTTTTGAAACAGACTTTGTCACGTTAATTATTGTGCCCTTTCTCAACTTGAGAAGGGGCGTTGTCTTACCTGAACGCCTTTTCTCAGCAGGACGATGGAGAATCCACCAATGGGTTAGGACTATCTTCCTGCCCAATAAAAGACTAAGTTTGCCAGAGTTAACACGCCTCCTGCTGGGCTGATATCCCAGACACGACGAAGGCGAAGCTGCTGACAATGGACTGATGTGTTGGCTCACTGTGCCCCTAACACAGGACCTGACGGTCCTAAGGGGATGGGCGTGGATTCTCCATCATCCTGCTGAGAAAAGGCGTTCAGGTAAGACAACGCCCCTTCTCCAGCAGGACGATGGAGAATCCACCAATGGGACATACCAAAGCCGAGCTGTCCCTATGGGAGGGAATCAGTCAGGGCCTGTGTCCCACTTGAAGATGCCACTTGCTGTAGCACCCTCCGGCCAAATGATGCCTCCGCGGAGGCGAATTTGTCCAGCCTGTAATGCCTCACAAAGGGGGAAGGCGAGGACCAAGTCGCCGCCCTGCAAATATCCCCGATGGGTGCCTGCGTAGCCCACGCTGCTGAAGTAGCGGCACTGCGGGTAGAGTGAGCAGTGATACGGCCTGGCAGTGGCAGGGACCGTGCCTGGTAGGCTCTTGCGATGCAGGATCTGATCCACCTGCCAACCGTGGACGAGGAGACTTTCTTCCCCATCGAAGAAGGCTGGAAGGAGATAAAAAGCGCTTCCGATTTGCGGAAGGCAGAAGTCCTTTTAATATAGTGGCGTAACGCCCTACGAACGTCCAAGGTGTGCCACTGGCGTTCTAAATTGTGAGCAGGCTGGGGACAAAAGTCCGGTAGGACCACCTCTTGTGCCCTATGGAACAACGAGTTCACCTTTGGTACAAAGGACGGGTCCAGTCGGAGGACTACCCTATCGCTGTGGAAGACGCATAGGTCCTCCCTGACTGAGAGAGCAGCGAGCTCCGAGATGCGTCTGGCGGATGTGATCGCCACAAGAAAGGCCACCTTCATGGACAAGAACTGTAGTGAACAGGTCTTGACCGACTCGAACGGCGGCAAGGTAAGGGCCTGTAGCACCCGTGGGAGATCCCAAGAGGGATAACGGTGAACCACGGGAGGTCTGGTGTTGGTAGCACCCCTGAGGAAGGACCGTACCAGTGGATGCTGGGCCAAAGGAATGGAATCCTGGCACATGAGTACTGTGGAGAGAGCCGCCAGTTGCCTACGGATGGTATTGGGCGACAAGCCCTTGTTAAATCCCTCCAGCAAGTACTCAAGGATGTGTGAGATAGTGACAGCCGAGATGTCCAGGTGATTCCCGGAACACCAGGCACAAAAACTCCTCCACGAGGAATCATAGATCCTATTGGTGGAAGGACGCCTGGAGGCCTGAATCATGGAGATCACCCCTTCTGAAAAAGAGTCCCGTGTTAAGAGCCGCCTCTCAAGTGCCAGACGGCTAGTAGCAGGCCCTGAGGTTCTGGGTGTTGTAGAACCCCCTGACTGAGAGCGACCTGATCCGGGGGAATCCTCCACCGAGGGGAGACGGAAAGGTCCACTAGGTCGGCAAACCACGGCCGTCTCGGCCAATGTGGGGCAACCACTATGATCTCCGCCCGTTCCTGCAGAATTTTCCGGATGAGAGCCGGAAGCAGAGGAAGAGGGGGAAAGGCATAGAGGAGACCTGTGGGCCAGGGGCTGCGGAGCGCGTCCGTCCGCTCGGCCCCCCGGGACGGGAACCTGGAGAAGAATCTCGGGAGTTGGGCATTTGCCGGCGAGGCGAATGGATCCACCACCGGAGGCCCGAACCTCACCGAGATCTCCCTGAATAAATAGGGATGCAGGCGCCACTCGGAGTGGTCCACTGTCGACCGGCTCAACGAGTCCGCCTGAAGGTTGGCCTGCCCTGAAATGTGCTCCGCCTTTAAGGAGGAGAGATTGGTTTCCGCCCAGGAACCTAGTGACCGTGCTTCGGACATCAAAGTCCTGGAGCGAGTGCCGCCCTGCCGGTTTACGTGGGCCTTTGCAGCCACGTTGTCTGTGAGCACTAGGACGTGTCGACCCACCACCTCGTCGCTGAAGTGAAGCAGTGCCAGATGAATGGCCCTGAGTTCCAGCCAATTTATGTTGTGACTGAGGTCCATGGGTGACCATCGTCCCTGTGCCAAGTGACAACCCAGGTGCGCACCCCATCCGAACAGACTTGCATCCGTCGTTAGGGTGAGTCTGTTTGGTTCTTTGAATAGGGAGCCCCTGTCTACCGCAGGGGAGAGCCACCACCGAAGGGAATCCAGAACTCGGGGTGTGACCCCGACCCTCTGGTTGGATGCACTGGTGCCCTGCCTCTGGTATGGGAGTAGGAACCATTGTAAGGTTCTGAAGTGCAGTCTGGCCCATGGCACTATTCCCATGCAAGAGACCATCTTGCCCAATAGTCGGGAGAGTGAGACCAGAGTGATCCTCCGCTCCCTCCGTATCTGTCTGATCAGGGAGCGAATGCTGTTCCGGCGTTCCGGGGATAGATAGACCCTTAAAAGGTCTGTATCTATGATCGCTCCTAGGTGTAGGATGCGATTGGAGGGCTCTAGCAGGCTCTTTCGGAAATTGATCGAAAAGCCGTGAGTCTGAAGGAGCCGGACAGCTAATTCCAGGTCCGACCGGGCCTGCTGTAGGGAGGAGGACAGAATAAGGATGTCGTCCAGGTAGCATTGGACCCGGACAGGAATCAATCTTAGGTGGGCTACCAGTGCAGCCAGGACCTTGGTAAATACCCTGGGAGCGGACGAGAGACCGAATGGCAGGGCCCTGTACTGAAAGTGGTGGGACCCATAACAGAACCGGAGGAACCTCCGATGGTCGGGAGATATGGGAATATGAAGGTATGCTTCCGTAAGGTCGATGGAGGCAAGGAAGTCGTGCCTCCTTATGCTGGCCAGGATGGACTGCAACGTCTGCATCTTGAATCTCTTGTAGACAAGATGAGAGTTCAATCCCTGCAGATCGAGGATTGCTCTCCACCCTCCCGAGGCCTTTGGGACCACAAAGAGAATGGAGTAAAACCCTCGATGGGTTGGCCAGCGGGCACCGGCTCGATGGCCTTGAGCTGCAACAGATGATGAATGGCCTCGGACATGAGACCTATCTTTGTCGGGCTTCTTGGGGCGGAGCAGGCAATGAATCGATCCCGTGGCTGCGACAGAAATTCCAAGGTGAGGCCGTGCCTGATGGTGTTGAGCACCCAGGTGTCTGTGACGGTGGCCTCCCATTCGTGTAAAAACATAGTGAGTCTGCCGCCAATGGGGAGGGCCGTCCTTGAGTCATTTGTGACCTCTGAAAGGACGGCCTCCCCTGCCCCGAAAGGGCCTCTTGCCGTGATATTGCGGCCTGGTTCTGGGAGCCGGGCGGTCAGGCTGACGGCCGGGCCTGGGGAAGGAGGGACGAGGCGGAGGGCCCCACACCGATCCTGGTCCCTGGCGGAAGGGCGGTCCCCGTTGGTACGGAGTAGCTCGCCTATCCGGCCTCCTAGTAAGGTGGGCCAACACCTTACGCTTATCCCTATTTTCAATAAGGTAAGGGTCTAGCGCCTCCCCAAAGAGGTGTCCATCCCTGCAGGGAGCGGAAGCCAGGTGCCACTTGGACTTCAAGTCCGCTCGCCACTGTTTCAGCCATAGGAGCCTGCGGGCTGCAGTATTAGCGGCCATGGAGCGCGCTGAGAATCTGGCGGCATGGAGGGAAGTATCCGCCATGTATTCTGCCGATGCCACCAACTTACCCAGATTCTGATGGGCACGAACCTGATCCGGGGGAAGCAACGCTTGGAGTTCCCTGAGCCAGAGAATTGACGTTCTGGCAAAGAAGGAAGTAGAGGTGGACGCACGCACGGCCCATGCCGATGCCAGGTGAGACCTACGGAAAGAGAGCTCGGACTTCCTGTCCTCTGCCCTCAAGACCTCAGACGTGTCACCTGACACGGTGGAGGAAGAAAAAAGAGAGGTTAGTGGTTCGTCCACCCTGGGAACCTCCAGGAGATTTGACAAGGCCGGGGAGACGGCCATGAGTCTCTTATCCGTTCCCCCTGGCGTTGGTAGAGTGCCCGGATTTCCCCATTGTTTCCTGATAGTTTCCAGGAAAAAAGGAGGACAAGGGATATAGCGCTCCGTCACCGTAGGTTCGGAGAAGAGTGGCTTGGGGTCCTGACTGGTTGAGGCAGTCGGCTGCTTTTCCTGCTCTGGTTCAATGTTGGCCGACGTGGTGGCCTTTAGCAGGAGACCTGAATAGGCCCGGGTCAAATAGGCCTATGAAAGGCGACGGGTCTGGGCCCGACTCCTCATCCTCTGACAGCTGGAAGTCAGTTGACCCATAACCCTCAGGATCAGAGTCCCGCGTTCGGGAGGAATGGTCCGAATAAACGGACTCTGGGTAATCCGGTCTCTCTGCCCGTGCCTGAGCTGGTACCACGGGCCTGACATATTCCGGCCTGTTCTCATAGAATGAGGAGGCCCTGCCCTGAGCATACGCCCGGGCAATTAGTGCTTCAAGTTGTTCAGGCCCGACCCCTTGGTGTTCAGGGGGACGAAGTCCAGCCGCTGTGGGCGTGAACGTGGCTTCGGGCGGGGGGCGGAAGCTAGCCGGTGAAGCCCCCATTGGGGGGTTCAATCCCGGGTCAGGGGACAGAGTAGTACTCTGTGGCATGGGGCCCTGATGGAAAAGGGCCCGTGCGTCAGAGGGACCTGGCAGGGCCGGTTGGGGGTTGAAGAGTGAGCTCTCCTGAGGGGCAAGGGGAACCAGGGGTTGGTCTCCCGCAGACATGCGCTGTGCCCTGGAGAACTGCTTCTCTAGAGCCGTGTTTCGCCTCTGGGCAGCCTTTTCTGCGGCCCTTGAGGCCTTTTCGCCAGCTATGGCCTTGGACCTGGCCTTGGCCTTTATCCTGCCTGCTGCCTCTAGTTTAGAGGACTTGCGCTTCCCTGAGACGGGAGTGCCGGAAGCGCCCTGCGCAGATTGATTAGCTGTGTCGTCAGCCATTGCAAGGAAGGCCTGAAGCCTGTTGCAACTCAGGAGCCGGAGTG